>MOOZ01000112.1:818427-837608 GCA_002930495.1 Cecropterus lyciades | reverse complement strand
ATCGTGCCATAGGTTTGACTAAATACGCTATGTTACGGCTTGTTTGGCTCAATACGCTACAAATTTCAGAAGGCACTAAATCGTCATGTGATAAGTTGGTTAATCAATGATGGGTTGTAGGTAAAATTTAAAATTTAGAACTAATATTGTGGCGCCCCCTATTCTTTGATTATTCTAATGACTGCAAACTAGCGCTTCATATAAATATATTTGCCTTAATACACAAGATCCGTGTATTCTACTTTGCTCTACCGCGAAATTAGTCTTAGATTCGATCCTCGTTGACTAAAATTGCTGGATAAATTAAATAAAATGCTAAATGATTTCTTCTGAGTATAGGTGTTCGACACACGTGCGACATTACCTATAGATACTTTAAGATAAAATAGTATAGTAAATTATCAAGTACAATAATGTGATACATACTAATTACGATAACGTATCAAAAATGTCAGTATTTTTCCGAATGTCTGAAAATAAATTTAGAGATAATAAAGTCTCCTTATCTCTTAAAAAATTGATACTTACAGTATGCCTGACAATGAATTATTAAAACCCGTTTTAAATTAAAAAAATAATCAATCTAAACTAAGTTTAATTTAACCTGGATGACTACTGCGGCAATGATAGTACCCAGAATAAATCCCCAAGTTCAGAACACGGTGGCAACCGAGGTGCCGACTTCTCTTCGAGCAACATTCTCACAACATGATGGCAAGGATTTCTTGATAATTTTACTTAAGGCGAAGTCCTAACAACGTTGCTTAAGGCGAATACGTAACATACTTTCTCTTTATCGATATCTTCGCTCACACTGTTCACAGGCCGCAGTCCGTCAACCCAATTAAACGGAATTTCGCAAGCACGAAAGTTACTTGCGCGGCCACTTTTATATGTTGCTTGACATGCTTCAATACAGTTATTGATCTATTGCGACAAATTTAGTGCTCGCGTTTACAATCAGCAAATTTCGCATCTATCTCATTGTCTTATCTGTTAATGACTTATAGACGTCAGATCGAAAAGAAGCAGTGCCTCAGGTAATATTTTATTCAAGCCTTTTTTTTGTACGGTAAGTGGACACAGCCAAGTATGGACATCTGTAATCAACTTCAGATAAGATCAGATTAGATGAATACCTCAGGAAGTATTAAAGGTAGTCCTACGTTTGGACTTACCAGTTTGGACTGGCTAATGTTGTGGATGCGTTGTTATCTGTAAAGTTTAAGTTGGAATTAATTGTGATACATTTCCTTGGATTAGTATATCTGTCCTAATTTTCGTTAACTAAAACAAGCGAGCAATTTTCATTACACTTACTATTACTTCTATATAGGACTATATCTCTATGGACTATAAAAACTATTTAGTCTTTATAGTCCGCCATTTAATGACCTATATAAATATATATTAACTAACTTAATTGTGATAGAAGTCGTAGGTCGGTCAATATGCGTTTCTAACTTTAAGGGCTTACTTGAAATGCTTCAAACCACTGTGCTTTCGTCGAATAAGTATTGAATCTGTCAAAACGTAAACTTGACCTAAGTTTTCGACGAAAAAACGGTTACTTTTTCGAAAGGTGCAAGCCATACCGCGTATCGATCGGTCATTTTGGCGTCCGAACTAGACAGCCGTTAGTGTAATGAAGCAGGAAATATTCGAAAATACAGATTTCGGTTCATTTTGAAATCTAGTCTAGGAATTCATAGATCATTAAATTAAGGCTGTGTAAAAAGGCGTTTTACAAACAAGCGATTACTTGAATGTAGATTAATTATTTTAGTCAGACAATCATTGAGCAACAAACTTTTACGGATAAAATATGTATTATGGAGTTTCTTTCGCCGCTGCTTCTTCATATGGCAAAGCTGTCCAACCCCAGGCCCGCGGGCCACAATAACGACCACCAGCGCATTCGAATTTGCTCGCGAAGTGTAGCCCGATGGTATTCGCTAAAAGCATGAGAAGTTTTTAGCGCTTCGCAATTTGTTTACATCGGAACAAAAACTGACCAGTGGCTGTGTCATTTTCATTCATAATTATTAATTTTTGTTGTTATTATTTTTTGTCAAGTTTATATGAAGTTATTTTGTTTGAATTATGTAGGATTATAACATTTGTGGCCCGCAGACGATTTTGGATGCAAAATTTGTATCAACTTTAATTAAAGGTTGGACAGTCTTGTCATAAGACAAATCCTTGCAAAGCGATGGTATCTTATTGGCAATAATAAAATAATTATGTATACAAAAATCTGCCTAAACCAAAATAAATCGATTTTAAATTAGGTATTTAGCAACAACGCGAAGACGCCGCGTTTGTAAACAGCCTTATTTATGACGAATATTCTACAATTTTTAATTGGGCAACTTTCCTGTCAAATTTTGCAGACTTGGCTCATATCTTATCTGAAGTAAAATCCGCAATTTGCATATAAGATCCGATGACACGGATATCAGACATTTGGAATGACGGATGAATTATGTATTAGTTCCTATAGTTGTAAATATTTATACATATAAATGGATTTAAGTATCTGTCAGTTGAAAAAAAATATTTCGTATCTTACACCATAAATCTATAGCAAAATACTAACTAACTTGCAAGATCAAATGCATTATAGAATGAATGATTTAACGACCCGCGTGGCGGAGCCGTTACCATGCCGATTTGACACGCAGTGGGTTCCAAGTTCGACCAGATCGACCAGAAATACGTCTGAATGATAAGTTTAGATTATGTTCTGGGTCTGTGTGTTTGTGTATTTGTTTTTATGCGACCATGGTACCCACAACATATGAGAAAGTCCTAGTGTGGGGCTATGAGTGTAGAAAGTGATTTCTTTTTTTTAGATGTCATCTTACTTGCAGGAGTAATATTATTATGCATTTTTACTCAATGACTTAAAGATGAAACCAAAGCATGTTAATAAAAAACATGTGTTTGTCTTTTTATAGAAGAAGATGTCATTATGTGGATAAAAGCTACATTTATTCCAAATACATTTTTTTTAATATTGCCCATTTGTCTAATCCAGCTACTTTTGGAAACGTCTTTATAGAAATTTGTCTTTATTAGAAGTGTATACAAACTTCACCGAAAATATTCAAACATTTACTCTAAATGTAGGAAAAATTTAAACGCTGGCATTACAGAACGCTGTCTACTTAATAGTGTTGCTATCTCAACGTAAACATTGTTCGACTTGTCAACTTCAACGATTGAGCAGTTAATTCCCAATAAAGAGACTCCACTGAAACTTGTTGGACAATAAAAAATATTGGCACTAGTCAACCGCTGTTTTATTGGAGAAATAAAATTTTATCGAAGTCCGTTTTGGTCGAACAATCCAGAATTGGGAAAGATTTTTATTATGACAGTACGAACATGCTGTTAACCTGACGTTGAGTTGTACATGCCGCCCATGGCCATAATCGGAGCCCTATTTGCAAGCAAAGATTTAAACGTGATAGATTTGACTCCGGGAACACCAACGCCACCCATAATGCTGCCTAATGCTGTTATGTTCTGGTCTGAAGGATGTGGAATACATACTTACTGAGGTATTCCTATTTAATCCTGAGGGTTAGTAACGTATATGGCTAATCTCAATTAATACTCTAATCGTACCTGAAGTTGATTATAGATGGAGTCCATGGGCGACTGTGGCCATTACCATCCAGGTCGACTGCATGCTCGTTTGCTTCTTCTTCCTTTATTATAAATTTTTTAATAAATTTCTTTATTATACTTGCTTCTTCCTTTTTTAGTTAATGATTTTAGGCACTCAGGTTTTTTATTTTTCTTATAATTTATTTTACTTAATGACCTTTCAGGCTTAGGCTCGTTATCTCCCTTAACTGCTAACGCAAGTGATAATCAATTTATAATATCACGTAATACCGAGTAAGGCCAAATTTAAAGCCATTAGACTATCAGTCTACAAAAAACAAAACACGACACCTAAATTAAGACGGTGAACGACCGGGAGTAGATTGCGAACGATAAATCCAACAGATTGGCCTCGAATTAATTTTCACTCATCTCGTGAGATAAACGTCGTTAAAATTTCTGTATAATTACAAATACGTGCGATACGAAAGTGTGCTTAGAATGTTGCTATCGATTGTGCAGTGTTAAGCGGTGTACTCACTGACTGATAACAGCGAAGATAGAGTGTGTATCAGCCGTTACCCTTAGACGGCATAAGGCAGTGAAACTGTTTAGAAACTTATCGATTCGTCTACATCTTTTTTTAACCTGGTCGAGATCTCCTGGGGAGTCGCGATGCCTCTATAGAGGGTCGCAAAATAGGCCAAGAGAACTAGGTACTTCAGGAAAAAAATAAGATACATAAAGAGAAAGTTAATAAAATTATATTCGTTATGTTACGCGAAAAAAATTTTGAAACCAGGTGGTCGCGACATGAAAAAGATTGAAAAACACTGGTTTACATAATATACTCAAACATGTAACTAATGCGTTATATAACACGTATAAAAGGAATTAATTCTATACACATTCCAAGCAGACGTTTTACGCGACACCTTAGCTTCAAATTTTGCATGTATGTATACCCTGATAAGATATAAACCGGAAATAATCTTACTAATATTATAAATGCGAAAGGATATAATGTGTGTGTGTGGGTGACGATATATGTGGGTTTATTACTCTTTCACTCAAAAATTACTGGAATTTGGCAGATTGTGGTCTGTATTAACACATATGATACCCATTATCGTGGTGAAGTGAAAGCGCGCGGAGCCGCGAGAATTAACTAGTAATAAATCAATAATAAATAACGCTTTTTACCTGATTGCATCAGAAGGAAGGTAATGTTTTTCGAGCGTATGTATGTGTGTATGTTTGTATGTTCATTTCTTTGGCACGCGCTATAGCCCAAACGACTTGACGTATTGTGACGTATGACATATAATTAGAATCGTCTCAGTTATAAAAGTGACATAGGCTTTGTAATTTTTAAAAATGGCGCCTGGAAATAGAGAAAAAAGGGGGAGCGGGCCCACTATTTTACTATTAAGACAATATGGATATCAAATGAAAGCTAGTAAATAGAACAATCTAAAAATATATATTCTAATACTTTTACTTGCCTATTTTGACAAAAACTCATATAAGCGTTAAATTAAATATATATCATTATGAAGAAAAAATTCGTTGTAAGCAGTCGGGTTTTTTTGTTTTAATGTTTTTAACGATGTTACTAGTTGCACTCCATTTTCAGATCCTCGTGCAGAGGACCACTATGTTTATATTTAACGGCTTTCTCTTTATTTCAATAGTCGCGGCGCCATTACTTCATACATTTCGTATAACAGTACTTTAAGCTATTTTGTTCTTTTTGATCGGATGTGGAAGGATAAACAGATATGCTATGACAGGTAAACATTCTTCAAGGATAGCATTTTTTTTAAATGTAGACTAGCCATATGTGGGTTTGATTACATGTATATAACGTGCAATTATCATCAGGTCCTGTTCCTAATCATATGCATCCTATTTCTATTAAATATGAAAAATGAATGTTACATGACTAACGGCCATGAATCATGCTAGAATAATCCAGAGTCAAGCAGCGCATGTCATGTTTAAAAATTGCAACACTATTTGTGATGTATTTAAAGTAAGTACCAGTGATGTGCCGCATCATAAAGAAACACATTCGCGGATACGGATATGAATTCTGATCGTTCGCAGTTCGGATCTCAACTCAGTCGATAAAGATAAGAGAGTAGATCCTTTGTCATATCAGTAACTCACTACAACAAATTATTTTATATTATTTTGTGTAATATATGTGTTAAATTTGTAATTTGAAACTAAGAATTTGACACATAGTGAAATTTAATAACGAAAAAGATCCGATTGACATCCGCCAAAAATATAGATACGGATAAAATATGTGTTTTATCTTTTATTTTCGGATATCCGTAGACACCAGTACGAATACGCACATTACTAAAGTACAAAACTGTAATGGGCATTTAATTATCTTACACCATTATTTCTTGACTACTTACAATTCTGCTATAATTATTTATAACTTATTATGATGTTAAGATATTATGTAAATACATTAATTGCCCGTTGGATCTTTGTGATGAAAAGTATAAACAAAAAATACTCATACTAATAAAGGAAGTATGTAAAAATATCTATATAATCCACCGACAATTTTTCAAGTTATGCAGCCACAAACATACGGAAGTTGAATTTTA
Organism: Cecropterus lyciades; assembly: GCA_002930495.1. NCBI lineage: Eukaryota > Metazoa > Arthropoda > Insecta > Lepidoptera > Hesperiidae > Cecropterus > Cecropterus lyciades. Next base: position 831,363 of record MOOZ01000112.1, on the reverse strand, counting down.
TATATAAACCTAATAGTCTGATACATATTTAAAGTCTCGCCTACCGTTATAATTATATTTAGAATAAAATTTACATATTAGTGCGAGATTTCTTTCCAGTACTTTACCTACGTCCTAGACATTTAAATAACAAGGTAATCTAGGTGTTGTTAAATAATTAATACTAAGACATTTCAAACTACTATTTAATAGTTTAGTTAAATATGTGGCCGCTAGAAATATGCATAAATTTCAACTGTCTAGACTATGTAGGAAAGCGTTTCCCTGACGTGATTAATTAAATGTCAAATACAACGCAAAAGCTGGTTGCTTGTCCGAGACAAATAAATCGGTATTTAATAAATGTGTCGGTCTATAACTACCATGTTCTTGTCGGGAATCGAGTGGGAATTCTCAACAGTAGCTAAACATGTGATAACCACTACAAATACTCATTTAATATTCAATCGAATATGTAATCAGATAAAAATTCGTATTTTATATAGGAATTTCCAATTTTTGAATTTAAATTTACTATTGTACAAATTGTCATTTTATCACCACAATCACAATCAGCTCTAAGTGACTGAGCATTTATCAAACAAGATAACATTATAGGTACTTAAAATAGCACAGATAATATCCAGGCAAGGTCGCTGGAATCGTAAGAGCTCGCAAACTGGTCCAGCGTCCACAACGAACCAGAAAAGTTATGTGGACTATTTCATCACACCTACGTATAACCTTCGTGAAAAAATAGCGTAGCAACAGACCGGTGGTTCGAACAGTTTTCGTACATAAACTTAAATCAGCTGCGACCCAGTAACACGGCAAATGTGGCCTATTTTAGACGAAAATACTGCGTGATCTAGAATTAGTGGCACTGAAGTGAGAACACTAAGATTGAGCGCCTGCGCTACTTACGCAAACGACTCATCGACACAGCTGTTCAAATTTGCCAAGCGTCTACTATAATTTACACGTAATATTTAACAAAAATAATCATTAACATTAACACAATAAGTCGTAATGTCGTTTGGTAATATAAAAGACTTATCGATTAATTATGCATACTTAGCGACATCGGAGCAGAGGTCGGTCTGTCCTCACGACATTGGATTAATTGAAAAATGACTTTATGTCTGACCTCCAAACGGTCTATTCAACAGTCATAAGGCTTCCGAATCCACTGTGGGAACATCTCGAGATGCAGGTCTCAGGGGAGTCAATCAAACGATTTTTATAGATCGATATCATGTTTATTGAATAGAATTTTAAATCAGAAACAATATTTCCATTAATAATTATAACAATAATTAAACTTAACAGATTGCATAATCAAAATTTTTCGTAATCAAAAAACTAGAATGCAATCCCCGGGTAATTGCCATGCAAAACTAAAACTCGAATTTAAGCAGTGAATAAATATAACCTAAAATCAAGTTTTATGGAGCAAGGCGTACGACAATTTTAAAATCGATCCGATTGACTGATTCTCGAGTTCTGATAAATTATATACAAATTGTTGAAGTAAACATTTCACAATCAATATTGCACAATAAATAACAACATACAACATGTCAGCTTAAAACTCGTCTCATTTAACAAAACACGAGATAAAAATTAAATTAATAAAAACAATTCAGATGTCATGCATACTCGCGAGTTTGTGACGTAAAAATAAAAAAGTCATGCGTTAGAATTTTTAGTATTTGTTAGTCAATATAATTCAAAACACGATTACGATACAAGTGACTTAATTAAATATCTAAAAATAAATAAAAACGTGAACGTTAGAGGCCTCGTAGAAAAGAGAAAAATGTTACCAAGGAATATACGTAAAGTCAATGAACTTAATAGATTAAAGTATCATTTTTCTATTTTCTACGTGGCCTTATCATAGACGTGATAGTTGAGGTTATCACTAATTCAAAGTTCGCTGTTCCATATTACAAATCAATTGATAGCCCTCCGAACAAAGGAAATTGCAGTAAAGCATTATCACGTATTATAATGATGGATCACAAGTAAATACTTGATCTAGTCCGATGATAAGTGTTCACTGCAAATTTCATGTTGTTCTAGGTGTAACAAATAATAAAAGCGGTAACAATATCATTGTAAAACAAAGAGCTTGATATAATATTAACAGTTGTGACGAATTAATAGATGAATATTTCGAAGTTCCGCGTCTGATGCGCCGCGTCGTATCTGAAACAAGCCAACACTTTACTTACATTTGAAACTTAAAACTTAGTACAAATACTAAATTAATTGTTTAAAAAGACACTTTGAGATATGGCGCGTAAAATGTTGAAAACATTAATTACAAAAACAAAATTCAAATCATCGAATTAATTCAACCAATAAACAAATAAATATATCATTTGACGTCATTTAATAAATAGAATACAATTTTATGATGAGATTGCAGAATCCAATTATAGATTTTCTGTCGATTAGTTATTTTCTCCACCCGTATTCTACGGTTGTTAACGCAAAATCGACTTTTAAATAGACACCCTTTACCCTTAAAGCCAAGAATAATGACGTGGCTAAGGCTACAGTCGATTATGCACACTCCATTGTTGAATAAGGACAAAAAGTCGTCGAAAGCCGGGAACACGAACGAATGCACTCATGTCATTGAACTGTGTCGAATCTAGTAATAAATTCGGTGAGGGAGATAGAAAGACTAATGCATACTGAATGACTTAGCACTTTGCCAGCTGATGCTACGGCGATGAACGATTTTCTCGCAAAGGATTCGAACAAATATAATAGTTTAAGGACTAGAGACTTTGGTTTAATAGAGACTTTGGTAAGGTTTAAGCTGAAATCATTGAAATATTTTGGAAGTCTTTAAATCAAGCTAAAATATTTAATTCACATTTTGATGTTAAATTTTGATTCAAGCAATCCAAGGAATTTTCGCTCGTTTACTCGTTGCTATTATGCTATTGAACAGGGCCTCTATGCACTTTTTGCTGATCAAACAATGAATGAGGGTACATCTGAATGACCAATAGTTTGAAGGTCTCGGATACAATAGAACTTTGAATTGCTACTTCGGATTTTGTGAAACGCCAGATTTTGCATGAGCAGCATTATCTTAAGTATTAGTGTTATATTTGAACATTTGGTAAAGATCTTTAAAACGTGATGGAGCGGTCACCATACCGGTCTGACACGCAGGGGGTCCCGAATACGATCCCCTGCTAGCTGTCTAGCAGGGGATCGTATTCGTACACAAAATCTGATCTCATCATTCAGATGTCTGTACATCTGAATGATGAGATCAGATTTCTGTTCTGGATCTGGGTGTTTGTGTATTCGTCTTTGTGTGTCCATGGCACCCACGACACAGGAGAAAAATCCTACTGTGGAGTTATGAGTGTAGAAAGAGGTTATGTTTATAAAAAGTTGATTTACATATGACTCTTTTCCCGAAGAGTAACTGATATTGCAACACACATTAACATTTACCAAAATATTGTACCAGTCAAAAATGACATTTAATATCTCGATACTTTAAAGAGTCGACATTTTTAACTGATTACAACTCTTTTTTTTAGGAACCTGAGGACTAAAATGAAATGCCTCGGAAAAGTATGTCTCCCTTACCACACCCTCAGACCAGAAAAGAACAGCGCATAACACTGCTGTTATTAGGCAGAAATAAGTGTGGCGGTGTTGCTTACGAAGTCGAACCACAAAGAGTTTTACCACCAATAAAAGAGTGACTTCACCTTCAGAATGATTTATTTTACTAAAAATAATAATGAATTTATATAACAAATTAATGTACAACTTGTACATAAATCATTAAGGAATGCTGACGTATTTTGCTATGTAAAAAATACTACCGAAATTACCGACTGATCATGATATTTAATACGCTACAGAACTCTAAACAACTACCGATAACCACAATAATTTAATGATATTAAGTGGATTTTGAAGAAAATTATTGAATTTAGATCAAAACCTATTTTTTTTATAGTATGGAAGTAGCAAACGAGCGGGCCACCTGATGGTAAGTGGCCACTGCCGCCCATGGACACCCGTAATCAACCCTAGGTAAGATCAAAGTCTCACCTAAGGTTAGCCACAGATGTGTTGCTACCTCTGAGGACTAAGATGGAATGCCTCGGAAAAGTAAGTCTCCCTTACCACACCCTTCAGACCAGAACTCAACAGCGTATAACACTGCTGTTATTAGGCAGAAATAGTGACAGAAATGTGGCGGTGGTGCTTCCGGAGTCGAATCACAAAGAATTCTACCAACTTCAGCATGAATGAATGCTAAATCATAATTTTAAAAGCTTTTATTTAACTTACAATGTTTTTAAGTAAGTGTGTTTAGGTCAAATACAAACTGAATTTAACCTACTTCTCAGTGTCCAATTAAACTGAAATTTGAAATACATCGTTAGTTCTGATCACAATGCATTCAAAATCTACTAGTTACTACGGCAAAGTGTATTTTTTCTTTTCAGTGTATTAAAATAAAAGCTTGTTTTAAAAAATATATTTTAATACTGATTTATTAATTCCTGCGTATTATTCAGACATATTCCCGGAAAACCTTGATCTAACAATGTCTATAGCGTCTCATCTTTAAGTAAAACATTCACGACAAAACTTCTCCATCCTTCAATGAAGTTTCGAATATCCACGGCATAGCAACAAAGATAGCCTCGTTTATCAGAATAAGTATAGCGACGTTATCAATCAGAATTTCGTCATGGCCTCGATTTCGCCCACGCCCTGTGTTATCGTCACGATTTACCCCGTTTCTTAATCCTATATATTACCACCGTTATAGTATGACCCACCGTCCGGTCAATTAGCTAGAGTGCCCGGGTTCTATTCATTTTGTTGTGTCAGTTCACTCACTGGTTTCACTGCGAATGGATGAAATACAAGTTATTAAATGGGAAGGATATAGAAAATTAAAATATAGATCATCTCCCATCGTATTACCCGTATGTATATATAGGGCATATTTTTTGAACATCTTTCTATTAACGTTGTCAGCGATACAAGTTAGTAAACTATTCACAATATCTAATAACAATAGATTATTATTTATTACCCATAAAATTTCTCAGTGGAATGATCAGTTTTATTCCATGAAATATCTAAGGGAAGAAAGTATTTCATCATCATTTCGCAAGACTTTTTTAAGGAAGATGTAGTTAACGAACGTGTTCAACTGGTGGTATATGATCATCACCGCCCCTTGACATCTGTGAGTATCTTACACAAAACAGGAGCTCCATCTGAAGTTAATGGCACATACGCTGCTTTATCCGTGGACTAAGGTGATCGTCTCATTTGTAAGTCAGTAACCACGCCCTTCTATCGTAATGCAAGAACTGTTTCAAGTTAAAAATAGGTTTCCGGGTAGAACTTATTTTGTTTAATTCGCGTCTAATTAGTAGTCAAAGTACTTTTAGAGTAGCACAGAAGTAGAGGTTACAGCATTAGATCGAGAATGCGTCTTTGCCAAGAAAACCCTTTTTCTAACGGCAGTTTACATTTATTATGACTTTAATATTCGTGTTTGCCCTCAATATCCATGGTTAATAGAATTTTAAAATTCTATCGCCCAGCCGTATGGAATAGTTTACATTTCATCTCATACTATAACCTTGTCGCTCGGATGTATTTTTCAGATTTTAATCACGTTTTCCCATCAGCTTCAAAGAAACTAATCCCATTACCGTGTTAACGGTACAAATATGTACGGTCCATGTTTACGTTCGTTTAATTCATTTGCAGGCGTCGAAATAATGTTTAAGTAATGGTGTCGGTTTGTATGAACGATTATTAGATAATAGAACGTCTTTTTCATGAGATTATAGTTGCAAACGAGCTCGCAGTCCACCTGATGGTAAGTGGTAACTGTCGCCTATCTGTATCTGGACATCTGTAAGCAACTTCATATAGAACAGAGGCTATCTGAATAGTTATGTACAATGATTCTTGATATTTTCTAGAAAAAGGGATTTTCCATATCTCACTGAATTGGTGACAATTTAACGAAACCGAGCGTGTTATATTTTCACTTTATCTGAAATTGACTAAAGTGATTACGTACAATACAGTCTATACCTATTCAGTACATGCATACGGTGGCTACTTACTAAAAATTGTCATAACAATATTTTTTTCTTACTAATCTACTAGATGGCATAACATAAATTCAGCTGAGAAAATCAGCGGACATAACTTTTAACTTTCCCATCAATCTCGCCTAACAGTTCACAGAAACGCTTCATAGTCAAGTTTAGTAATACAAACTGACAGTATTCAACAAGGAAATGTTTACAAGCACGATCATCGACTAATCATTGCAACTCACGTGCAAGGGATCCCCGTTAACGTGAACGTGAAAACAGTTGACGTCACTAATTGACCCATAAATTCGTCACTACTCAGTTGCAGCTGAGTAAATGGCTTCGTGGAAATTATGTAATCTGTACAACTAATACTAATAATGAAACGCGTATTATTTTAATATTGTTCCTGTGATGCAAATGACCTGCGTGGCGGAGCGTTCACCACACCGATCTGACACAAGTGGGTTCCCGGTTCGACCTCGTGTTAGACAGATATCTGAAGGAATTTAGATTTCTGTTCTGGGTCTGAGTGTTTGTGTATTCATCTTAACGTTTCTATGGCACCTACGACACGGTATATCGTTTAGCTTAGAGTGTAGAGCATTAGCGTTATTACATGTATCCTTAAGATTACTTGGCAATGGTGGTACTCATTGAAGCAAAAAATAAACTCATGAATAAAGAATTTTTGAATTTTGTTTTTTTTTTTTTTAACGTGAACATGCAGAACTAGCAATCTGGCCTATACCGAGTCAATGACCATCACCTAATTTCTAACGTGAAACAGTTCTTGCGTTTCGATGGAAGGGTGTGGTTGCCAGCACACTTATATATGAGGCGAACATCTTAGTCCTCAAGAGTAGTAACCCATCTGTGGATCGGATCTTCAGATAGAACCCCTGTATTTATAGATGCCCATGGACGGCAGTAACCACTTACCATCAGGTGGACTGCATGATCGTCTGCTATTTCAATCAAGTCAAATCATTACTGTACAATATTACAATAATTACTTCGTTCTGTCACACGATTCGCATCTTACATAACCTACAACACTAGCACAAAGTAGTCATTTTACATTAGTTTTACGATGAGAACACCTGTCCAATAGAGTCCAATAGAGTCCTAGAGTGATTACTCATTTATCCTTTTTTACTATAAAATAGAAACTACTATACCTTGTACTTCATGGTAATTCACAACCACCAACGAACATACCATTACGATGAATACTTTGGTACGAGGTACCTGTAGAAAACCTCAAAAAGATATCTACCTGATCACCCTACTAAAACAAGACATAATGGCATATCAGAGGTGCCACTGCAACAAAACGTCTTAACACTATTAATACACTGGCATTCAAGTATAATCGTTACATTTTTAGAACGAACATTTGACACGACTACTTTATATGGTAAAAGGATGTACACCGAAATGCTACGGATTATACCATTAAATCGAATAGAACGTCTTGGCTAGGGGGTAGTTTGGCGATGTAGGGAAAGATAAGCGAACACCGCACTGCAGTCATTTTTGCGGTAACTACTAAATAAAGTAAAAAAATGTAAACGTAATATAACTATTTATTTAATAGAAAGTAAACATTGGAGCTGGTTTGTTTAGAAAATTTTGTGTCAAATTCAATTTTTAAGGAGTTCCATTTCTTTTACACGAGTCCAGAGTATACAGAGTATAAAGAGAGCAAGCAAGCAACGAAGGCAATACAATGTAGCGTTTGACTTGGATGCAACGTTTTTTGCTAAAGATTTATTGTCATCTTCTCCCAGAGTGAGAAGGGTTCAGGCCAGCGCTCGGCAACATCGTGGGTACTTCTACGTCTACTACGTCTTCTTCTTGTAACCCTTGGACCATTCTTGTTTCGCTGTTAAATTTTTTTGGCAACCTTTTGTTTTTTACACGTAAAATTGTTTTGCAGACCATTTTTTTCACCCTAAAATTATTTTGGTCGTTTATTGTTTTATAGACTATTTTTTTAGAGACTATAGTGATCTCTAAAAAAATGTGTTGCCAAAAAGGTGCCCAACCGCTGGTTAAGCTATAGCCAAGTGAAATATTTCACAAATTCTTTTAAAAGTATTCTTAGGTGCGTGGAAAATGTGGTGGAAATCCTTACACGGGTTGAAACATATCTCATAACAGTCCATCTGCTGCAATGGAAAGTTCTACAAACAGATGTTCAGAGCAGTAGTGACGCACACGTCACGTAATACCGACAGCGTCGCGACGCCGGGACTGGCACGTGACGACGCAATGCAGGTGAGTGGGTACCTATTTTGGAAAAGGTCACCATTAAAACTGAAGTGAAATGATCGTTTGTCACTAATTTTATAGATAGTAGATTCATACATTTGTTTTGCATAGATTATGAGTTTCGGTCATTTTCCGCTAATTTTAATCATACTTGGAATGCTTGGGTCTGGGGGCACGGCAGTGCCCCAGCCAAGTCGAGCAAAAAAGCGACACGGCCGTTAGCATCCTTTTCTCGAAGCGATTCAGGCCCTTTTCGACCCTCCTATAACTTCGTTGTGGATTAAACAAGAATCCTGATTTTTAACTTACTAAGTAGGCATTGTGTAAACACGGTATATTTAAAATTTCATTCAATTTGAACCAGTAGTTTAAGAATTGTAACTTGTCAAACTTTTTTAATTTTGTCACTGATTGACTGGCTGACCGATCATCAAAAATCTAAGGCACTTCTAGCAGACACAGAACCTTCAAATTTAAAATATATTAAGTGTTTAGTGTCTAAATCAAGAGAAAACCTAAACATTTCATAATTTCTGCCCAGTTTTCTAGATACACCAACTGCGTGAATAGCTTTGTAATCCTTTATATTTATATGGGATTACAAAGTTATTCACACAGTTAATTAAAGCCTCCGAGAAAAACACATAGAGACAGGGAGTGAACTTTGAGAAAATCTGTAGCTGAACCTCAAGAAGTAGTATCTGGAAAAGAAAAAGAGGAAGACTACCTACAAAAATAAGAAAAATCATAAGACAGAGGCTTTAAGAAAAATGGTTATTGATATTCTAGAAGTAAAAGGTACCTAAAAGGAAAAAAGTAGGACTCTACAAAAAGAAGTGAGATGTCATCAAAAACATGCTGTAAAAAAAACAAGTCTCGCAGTTCAGATTTTCTACGGTAAAAAGTTGTGAGATCCATATCATACCAAGTCAGTTAAATTATTTAATCCCTACCTAAGTGACCTTTTGTCTTTAGTTATCACGTAAGTTATTATCATATCAATATTAAAAACCTTTTACGTTTTAAATAAATAGATCGACTAACTTCTTAAAGGTCATCCCACATCCATTCCGAAGGATTTTGGAGTATCTACAAGAATATAATATTGGAGCTTACATGAGACTCCTTACGTCATTACAGATTATGATACTGTACGTATAGAATCGTTGTATTCACCCAATGTCTCTCTCTCCCTCTTAATAGAGGGTCCGTGGTTTTAATCCCAAGCACGCACCACTGATTTTTCTAAAATTGTGTGCGTATTGAAATTTATTATCACTGCTTTACGGTGAAGGAAAATATCGTCAGGAAGTCTACATACCTGAGAGTTCTTTAAAAAAACTTCTCAAAGTTATGTGAAGTCTACCAAATCGCACTTGGCCAGCACGGTGGACTATGGCCTGAAACTCTCTCAATCTGAGAGAAGACCCGTCCCCAGCTGTGGGACAATAATGGGTTGGCAGTCATCTAGCAATTTTAAGTTATAAAACAGATATCGCCTAATCGATTGTAAATTAATAAATTATATCGTTAAAATCGATTAATTTCTCAACAATTCACGCTCCATTATCAAGAGCGCTACCGTGCGGCCTCCTTTATCGAGTTATCTGATAAGCGGAATCTTCCAAGAGCATGCCAGGCCGCTATCTATGCACTCCACATTGCGGTCAACGTCGCCCACGTGGGATTATCGACACCACCCGATTGTAGCGGATTTCTTTTCTGAGATGAAAGTACCCAACGCGTATCAAAATACTTGATGTGGGTTTAATGGTGATAGAACTCTGTGGTATAACTGAAAGCACATCCGCCATTTTTCTGCCTTATACCAGTTCTCAAGCTCTATCTTGCTCTGAGATTTTAAGAGTGCAGTAAGAGAAATATTGTAAGTAATTGTTGTATTGGCATTCCAACCTAGTCCTTATGGTAGCGTCTCAATTATGTCAATTAAGGCGGTACTGATCACTTACCTTCAGGCGGGTATATTATCGTTGCGATATAACAAAATTATTTCCTCGTATGATTCATTGATCTATCCATCCAACAGCCTGATGAGGTCCACTGCTGGACATAGACCTTCCTAGTGTTACACAGGAAGACGGTGGCAGGAATGGTGGTGGTAAATAATGGCCTACAATATTTTGATCAAAATTTTGCAGAATTGTATTAGTCTAAACGTGAGAAGAACACGAGACAATATGTGAGAAAAGTAGCATGTTGTACTTTACACGGTATTTTCCTTCGCTTTCAATGCAAGCTATGTCTAGACAGATGTCAATGCAGTATTACGTGCAGTTGAACCGAGCAGAGTTCAACCATCTTTATAAATAACTCTACGCCATAGTGGCCACTCTTAGCGTATCTTTAGCGTAGATTTAGGATCAAACTAGTAAATATGTAAAACAGAGGATATGCGGCTTATGACTATTCAAAAATTGATCCCTTTAGCCCAGAGTTCGTTTTAATTAGCTTCTATATGTTAACACCGGCTTGCTACATGGCGCATAAATCTCCATATTTATATGTATAACTAAGAACTTTAGTTGAAGTTCTTGAAATAATTATTATAATAAAAAGATTAAAGCATTGGATGAATACTGACCATTGCTGCAAATGGTGTGATGTGGTACATCGGTATGAAGCCCAAATCCAGTAGGTACCTGTTGACAAATTGAAGACAAATTTAATATAATCATTGTTACACTCGGGATTATAGCACGACATTGTCCATAAAACTCAAAAAAAAAAAAATCCTATCGTTTAAATATAATTAATACAAACATAATCAATGTTTGTTTAATCGTTTTTGCCATTTTTACCAAATGTTTCTGACATTGAAATTACAAAGTGAATATTGTAATTACAGTTACTATAAACCTACGGCTGCACTTAAGATAGTTCAACATTTTCAAAAAAGTGCAAAAAAAGATTACTTATGTCAGTTGATTGTAACAGTAAAACTTCCGTACGAAACAACCAAAATATACCCACTGCTATTAAAATCGATCGCAAGCGGGTCAGAAATACCGGCACAATTTGCATACAACCCACAAATACCTACTAGCGTCCGTTACGCTAAAAATATGCAAGACTTGAGACCTACAGGGCAAAATCGATAGAACGCAACTGCAGCGCACCCACACACCCGTAGGTCCATTCATTAAACATGACCGCAGTGCACACACATACACAAACCCACGAACCAACACTATTGCATCACACCATTCAAACACACACACACACAGGCGAGTACTATGATAGTACGTTGTAGTACTATAAACGGCGCTTCATTTTCCGACCTATATTGAATCCGAGTTATCCAATGCGAAAACGACTTTAGTACACTAGTTTAGGACTTGAAACGGTATGCGATTTGCGCTGTAAGCGGTTATAGTCCGTATTTTTAGCGCGTTAACGGGTCGATTTCGTGTGCACGTTCAGTTAAATGGGACATTCGGAAATCAGAATCCGGCTAGTGGCGAGAACGCTGAGATGTCTGCAGAGTCAGACGGGTCTATTTATAGAGATAAAATGTTGGCGATTAACTTCGGCAGTGCAGTTGCGATCGATCAGTGCGCTATGCCGTCACAGCCTAGTGCTTCGAGAGTAGACCTCTTACTATGGGAGATCAAAGTTCGAATAGGGAATTGAAATACCTCTGAATTTGCGCTTATAAAAAATTTACGGGCGTAAAAAAACACGTAAAGGTCTACGTACCTGAGAGTTCTGTAAAAGAAAGTGAAATATGAAATAAGGCTCGTGAAATGTACTAATACACATTTAGCCAGCTTAATAGATTATGGACTGAACCCTTCTCACTCTGATGAGATCCGTCTCCAATAGTGGGACTGATGGAATGGATAGACAAAAACTATTTCTGCCCCTTTTTTGGAACCCTTACTCTTTTGGATTCTTTCGAGAACCTAATGGCACACTGCATATAACAAAATTAAACTGGATGATAAATTCGTTTGGTGCGTTCTATTGGAGATCCCAAAGTGCCCTGAAAGCGCTGAGGAAGGTCACCGAGGGGGTTTTAGTAGGTAAAAATTCCACATAACCTGGAGTTTCTCCCAAGGCTCCGGTGTACCTTTTGAAGGCTTCCCCCCGTCACCAAAAAAAAAAGTGCGTTTGGTGTCGGTGCTGTATAGAACCGTACCATGTCCCTCTCTTCCCGTAGGCGTCACAGGACGGACTAAGGCACAAAATACAAGGGTTGGGCAGCAGCGTATTCCTGTGTAACATCAACACAACAACCATTATAATCACCAATGTTTAAGGGAATTTAGGGATGAATATTATTGATGTGAAACATCCATAGGCGCAGGTAAACCTGATTGTTGCCGTGGCGACGGATTCGCCGCACCGTACACACTACTACATATAGACTGTATATATACCATGTACCATACCTTAAAATTTATATTGAATTTAGAATTTAATGAAAACAAAATATGTTTTAAATAAATAGTCATCATTTTCTGTAAAAAAATCGTCAAATATTTTTTTATTACGATATATATTTAGTTCCTGTCGCAATCTTGTCTTTTATACA
>MOOZ01000112.1:765892-801850 GCA_002930495.1 Cecropterus lyciades | reverse complement strand
TGGGTCTGGGTGTTTGTGTATTCGTCTTTGTGTGTCCATGGCACCCACGACACAGGAGAAAATCCTACTGTGGGGCTATGAGTGTTGAAAGCGTTTATGCTAGTATCACGGTTCATGTGATACAGCCTGATTGACAGTCAGACAGACAGCGGAGTCTTAGCAATAGGGTCCCGTTTTCACGTGGGTACGCAACCCTAAAAAGTATCAAATAAATTATTATAATGCAACATCCTTCTAATGAATTGATTCAATTCCGAAGCGATAAAATTTTATCAGCTCTTCAAGGGACAAACGTTTACAAAAACCCTTGATGCGAAATAATCGGTTTTAAAGTATCCATCTTCTTCGAATTAGTAACCTATTCAAACATCATTGATACAAAACACCACTAGAGGATATCCGGTTCGAGAAAGAACCTTTTTTCTGATTCGATTCGATCCCACGCCCACAAAAATGTGCTTTTTATTACATTTTTTTATTAACACGATTGACAAAATGGCAGAATTAAATATATAAACCCTTTGAAAAACCAAAGGTATCGATGGGAAGCGGGAATCGAATTATTTGTTTGGCTTTTTATGCCCCACAGCTGGGCAGACAGTGCGGAATGGTTTTTAAAACGCACATAAGGCCTAGCAATTAGAACCATTGGGTAATTGTTCCCTCTGAACTAGGTCACCCATCCAACATCCGACTGCACCCGACGATGCTTAACTTAAGGTTACTACGCAGCCGCAAAGCATGCCTCATTTAAAATCGTCTGTTGGTAGTTGAAATATTTTCCGAAAATGCGTCATTGGTAGTAAATTTTTACCTGTCCTTGTGCAAAAGCCACTTTCAAAATGAGTCTTTTCATTACACTAACCAGGAAATTTCACTTCGAAGCTGGACACGATCGTAAATCAACGGCTGGATTGTATTTATCTAACGACGCTTGTCAAAACATTCACACAAATCAAATTCGACAGTGACCACACGATAGCCGACACAATGGGACTTCCGCTCATAAAAAAATATTAGGAGGTGATAATCGCTCGACGGGACGTAAACATGTGCTTTGTTAAGCCGCATTATATCGGAACCTTTTTAGAAGACAAGCTGCGTACGCCTCCATTGTTATGTATTTCCTACAGATATCGACGCATCAAAACGATTTAGAACTATTGTCAATCATAAATCCGAGTGTTAACTGTTCGACATAAAACTTATCGCTTACATCAAACAATATGATGATTGAAGATAATCAATTTAGTATCATATCAGTTAAAAATACATTATTTTAATTATGTGCACTGTAAGTGTAAAAAGTGACATACCTATATTAATTCGATATCTATACAGATAATAATTTGCAACAGCAAACATCAGTTATAAGCAAATGTCGATTAAAATACTTAATTTTAACCACCCTTGGTTAAAATTAAGTTAAGTTGGAAATGTGATTTATATAAAAAGTGATATATATTATAAAAATATAATAATTTGTAACAGCACATTAAAAGTACATTGTTTAAATTAAGTGTATCGTGAATATGAAATGTGACACATATTATACCTAACGATATCTATAACGAAAATAATTTGCAACAGCAAAAATAATCGCCGCGAATAAATGTTCAATACATGCAATAAAAAGGCAATTAAAATCGACCTTTATTTCATTGTATTCTTTAACGACTATATATTCAAATCTCCGTAACGATACCTCACGATCGGCGAGAGCAAACTCGGAGCAAAAAAGGCGCATACCTACATACAAATCCGCGACAGTTATCCGCAGTATTGGGGCACGAAAGGCGTACAGTCTGACAGAACAGGTTCCGTCTCATCGGGCCTCGAAACTTTCACACGGACGGACACATGGAGCGTACGTACGGACGGATGTCGTTGCAATTACTCCATTATTATTATCGCCGTATTGTGCCGCCGAATCGCGTCGCGTCTCAGCTTCCCATCCGGTGCGGCGCGCGATCTTTCGACCTTATCCCGTCGCGAACTTAGAGACGTTTATACACGATGGATTCCGGTAACAAAAGATTCAATACAGATCTCTTATCTGATTTAATTATAAGAATAGTTACATAAATAAGACAGATGATTATGTATAAAGAGTACGTCTACCAGAAGAATCGATTAAGTGCAAATGAAGAGGGTTCCATATTTACTACAAATATTGCGTTTCATGTTTATATAAATACATTTAATTCAGGATTATTAGTATAAGTCACAGTTAGCCAGCTATCTATAACAAGTTATTAGATACAGTCGTTGTTTGAATGTAAGACGCAGTAGTAGTAGTCATACGGAAGAATGGCGTAGGCTTAGAAGTAGATTTCAGCGGATTTCGATTGGAAAGCCTAAAAACGAGTTATCGAAGGATTCATGAAAAACCTGTGATTGTAATTAAAAGCAGATAACGGATATTAATCCAATGACGAGCCTCAATTGTAAAATCCTAGTTAAAGGTAGATAAGTTACAGGTGTAAGGCCTGCATACCCAAAAGTGGATGGACTGTTATCCCCTTAATTAGGAAAGTGGACCTTTACGCAACAATGCAAAAGTAATGCATATATTGATCATTAAAATTAAAATTGACAATTACCTTAACTCAAAAGGGAACACCATTAATAAAGCAAAAAGCAATGAAATTTCAACATTTGCATCAATTCTCTACAAGAGCCAATTAAATGTTGTCGATGTTCGTTAATGGCACTGTCACCTTTCTTAGAATAACCATAAGGCAATCAGCGCCGCAGGTGTGCATTTCGCACAATTCGCAACAATTGTGTCCGACGCGTCACACCTGCGTCCCAAAAGCCACACTTGATTTATGGCTACCGTAGCGACGGTGAAAATGCATCTCCAACAATGATATCCAAACTAGTTTCGCTAGATGCGTCCCAGTGTTTCGTCCGCCGTTCATTGGACAATGCTTTATGAATCATATTGAATGAATGTATATTCAATGGTTTTGCGAATCTGCACACCTGCGTCTGTGTGCATTGCGTATAGCCTCGGAGATATTTTTTGCAAGACAGCTATTGTACATCTGTCCGAAACGTTAGGCCGGAACTTCGCTTCTCAAGAGACTTTCTACATTCAGCTCCATAATTAAGCGAGAAGGCTCGTGGCCCATATAGATTGTAATCGATTTATAAAGCAATGTCGGGCGTAGTTAGGTGCAGGATGGGTGACCGATAGTAGCGATGGCTTAGCAGGAATAACAAAGTTTTATTTTACTCTTGCATGTCTCCCTATATGCGAGAAATCATCTTCCAGCGAAATTTCAAAAATTGAAAACATTGTCGGCAAGATTTGTCCTACGATGCATAATAATCATCCCATGTAGAGAATAACAGACAAACAAATTGTGAATAAAGTTATGAATCAATTAATTTAACCAAGAAAGAAAGACCGCTACTTGCTAATGAATTGATAAATAACATGAAAAATATGAAGCATAAAATTGCATATTTCCGCATGTCGGAGAGCACGGAAACCGACCACGTCGTTATCATTTCACAGTCGTTAAACCTTATGGGAGCTAAACTCAAATTAATCAAACAGCCAAACATAGCCTTTTCTGTCTGACAGCAGCAGTGTTATACGCTGCTGTGTTCTGGTATGAAGGGTGTGGTAAGAATAAGAAGGGTGTGGCAACTTAATAGCTACGCACCCGTGGCTAACATCTGGTAAGACTCCGATCTTATTTGGGGTTGATTACATATGTCCATGAGCGGCAATGCCTGATGGTAAGTACCATCAGGTGGACTGCATGCTCGTTTTCTACTTTTATATTATAATTAGCAGTACTCGCGACTTCGTTCGCGCAGACTATAATATAATCTATCAATCCATGAGCCTTTTGAGATCCAGTGCTGTACATAGGCTTTCCCTAATGAGGGTATTGTCAATAGTCACCGGGTTCTGGCATGAATGTTGGCACCAGCAGTGGGTGTTGATGCTATCTCGCCTATTTTACATCCAATAAAACGAAATTTCCAAAAAAAATATATTAATATCATCTTTAATTAAAAGCCTAAAATAAATCTGAAATTTCACGCTCCTAACTTTAAAATTGTGGAATTTCTATATAGAATATCATGCCCTTCATTGTGGATCTATCCGTGATAAATACTCTTCTTACACGGGGCTGACAGAGGATATCCCTCTGTTACCCTCGTTACACTACTCACGTCTTTCTTTGTAGCCTAAGTGGCGAGGCCACGGGTACGCTTTTGTGTCCTTCCGCGACCTGGCTGGTGTTGAACTTCTTATGAGATCACCTCTTCTGAGTTCTTTTATCAGTTGTCTTTGATGAGGGAAATTATTTGCTATCTGTTTCTTCTGCTCCTTGGACTCTTGAAACCCCCGTTGAGAGAATTTCAACTCCTATTTTAAACCGTTTAAGGTAAAGATTCCAGAAAATCCTTTATAAGTACCTACTAACCTCGCCTATTACATTACTTCCACCAATAGAGCCTTACATTAATTAAGTAGATGAGGAGTTAGAGTTCTTTTTAAACCAGTGGAATTCCGAACAAACTTTCAACCCCGATTTCTCACCTTTTTTTGTCCTCGGCAGCAAACCTTCAAAAAGTAAGGACGCCTGTTAAGTGGGATTTTTACGGCAGTTAAATGTCCCCGGTGGCTGTCACAGCGGTGCATGCAAGTCACTGGGATATCCAACGGAACACAACCGAAGTCCTCCGAGAGCGATGCCCGTTTCGGGCTCTTTTCTGGTGGCATTTACCGTCACCGTACCTTCATTTGTTTACGACGGCATATGAGCGACACGATGACACCGTCTTACCCAGGGTCGCTTGCGCTTATCCGTATGGAGCAGCGTGGTAGAACACGCTCTAAGCCTCCCACAATTTTGAAGAGACACATAGAAAAATGACATATAAAAAGCAGCCAGATCCACGATAGAAATTACTATCTGACTTGGGTACCACAGCCATACACAAAGATAAATACACAAGCAATCAGACCCAGATCAGAAATAACACAGAAAATTTAGTCGTGCGCCTTCAATTGTAAAAAAAGAGAATGAATATAAACTTTGTTATAGGCATAGTAAACCAGATTTTTAATTAAATAAGCCGGCAGATCTTACAAACGCTCGAGATTATAACTTTCCATATTTATTAGCATGTTCTATATAGGCACAAAAAGCTACGCTTAAACGTCTGTTTGTTGTAAAAGGTACACTTTTGTAAAATTATGTACTTGAATTTATTCTTTCAAAATAAGGTATGACATATTTGACGTAATATTCACTCTACTGTAAATAAATGCTAATTTTATTTTGATTTTTTTTTTAAATTTTATAGACAATTTTATAAGTAATTTCATAATTATACATTTATGTACAGTTATTTTAATTAAAAAACCTGCTTCGAATAATTAAGTGTATTGTGTAGTTTTGTATTGTTTACATTAACTTATCGAAGTAACTTACTGTATGAAAATTAATGTATTTCCCAAGTTGACTCGTTTGCACCAACTGCTTGGTAATATGATTTAGTACAATAACACATAAAAAAGTTAAATAACCACCTTGCCACGCTAGCACAGTCATGGGGAACAGGCTAGTCGTGCATAAAATTCTTTAACAACTTTTTTATCTCCCAACTCTGGTTAAGTACAATCGTAATACAGTAAAAGCTTGGAATTATTTTATGAATCCCATAAATTCCCTTATTATTGTTTATATGAAACATTTCCCATGCGATATTGGCTATAAATCTTGTCCATTAACAATTTCACATACCAACATATCTACCATCAATTAAATAAAATCAATCGATAAAATTTTATTTTAATGTTTATTGGTTCTAATTTTAATAAGCCATTAAAATTCTTTTAGTCATTTACATCATTGATAACCATCGTATAAATTTTAGAATCATCATTCAACTAAATAAAACGAATTACATAATCATAATTATGTAAACTGGTAGTTTTAAAATCATTTAAATTTTCTAATAACATGTTACATTGCACAGTAAAAAGCTTTGAAAATTTTAGTAATTGGTATCTTTCCTTCTTTGTTAATTTAGTAAATGCGACGGGTTATTGCAGCCAACTTTGACGGTATGTTTACTTAAAGCTGGAGAATTTTACAGAACTCACTTTTACACAGCTCGGGGTCATAACGCGAGTGCGATTTACACTTGGCCGATTTATATTATGACCATTATATATATTATGACGACCCACGTGGTGGAGCGGTCACCATACCGGTCTGACACGCAGTGGGTCCCGGGTTCAATCCCCGGCCAGACGGACATCTGAATGATGAGTTTAGATTTCGGTTCTGGGTCTGGGTGTTTGTGTAATCGTCTTTGTGTGTCCATGGCACCCACGACACGGGAGAAAATCCTACTGTGGGGCTGTGAGTGTAGAAAGCGTTTAAAACGTTTACATTTTTTAATATTATTTATTGTTATACTATAATATTGTTATTTTAGTTAACTATAACATAATTGTTGATAGTGCATTGCTGTTTTTACGATAAAGTAAGAACAAAAAATGTTAAAAAATTACTGAATATCAATATTAATCATCCCTCAAATTTTTTATCTTATTTTTTTTATATTATTAAGTATATATATTAATGGACGGCTACAATTCAGTAACCCCTTTAAAAATGCTGTTTCACGATAGTCGCTACTCGCTTACTTAATTCCTAGAACAATATACCTATGACTAATGGCACCATCTCGATTCTATCATCTTTTAAGTATATAACCATTCGTGTATTTAATGAAGCCTTAGACAGTCTAGGCACTGTCGTGATTCATTCGACACTAATTTCGGTTTTCACAAAAATGAGTCACATTTTCTTAGTATTGTTTTGAATACGCACGCGGAAGAAAGAACAGGCTATTTTCATGACTTTACCACCACTGATCACTGTCAGTATACAGTGATCAGTGGTTTTAATCACCACAGTGATATCAATATGGTGCCAGTGGGTAAATTGTTTCTGGGTGAACCTTTGTGCCCAATCCGTATTTTCGTTCACAGTTTTCGATTGTGGATTGAATTTATGGTTGATGGATGCACAGAGAACAAACTAAGAGGGGTTTGTTTCAAAATCGGACTTTGACCCTACTATTACAAAAACGTTGCCATATGGGGTTACGATTCCATTTCTTTGTATTTTTTACGTGTATTATTAAAATTACCGACACCTCATACTTTACAACACGTATACTTTAATTTTCCTGTCAATTTTCAAACAAGTTCTATAATAGTTTACATCTGCAATGCACAACAATCATCGTTTACAATTTACACAATACGAAAACGAGTACACAAACAAACATACCATTAGACAGCCGAACAAAAACAACAAACACACAGCCAACAAAACCAGCACGTCGAATCGAATTACAAATTGATCGTTACTCGTTGACATTTGCATCTCATTCATTCGCCCCCTAATCACCCATCAGATATTAGTTTAAAGTCATATAAATTGAGATAATTGACTACGTCTCGCGGGCAATTCGCGCGGTGCAAAGTACGCGGTGAGTCAGTAGTAGTGTAACCACGCGATGGTTATTTACGCGACTGCGTAACAAGGAGGGTAATGTTTGTTTGACGGATTGTGACATATGACGTATCATTGGAATAGTCTCATTTGGCAGAATGACAGAGGTTTTTAAATATAGTGCCTGTGAACAGAGCATTTATTTAATTATAATTATAACAATATGGGTATCTAATGAAAGCAAGTCGAGAAACCATTACAAAAATATACATATTATAACACTTTTATGTTACTATTTTTATTCAAACGCCTAAAAAGCGGTAAATTGTGTAAATTATTACAAAAAACATAATGCCCGATTGCTAATTTCCTTTTTAGTAGTCGGGTTTTTTGGTTTCATACTAAATTAATGTTAAACTAGCGTACATTGTCAATGACACCCTCTTTTAACCCAGACTTTAAAATGATACGGAACTAGTATCCCGGATTTTTTTGACTACATTTGGGGACCATAGCGCCATTCCTTGTGACCCGGTTCGCACGGTGACCGGTTAGGGCAGGCCTCTATGGCGCGGTCTTCATTGACGGAAGTTTGTAATTAGTGACGCTAATTGGATTAATTTATAGCGGTGCTAGTGTAGTACATTATCGGATGTGTAATTAAGGTGTTGAGAGGTAATTATCTATTGGTTAACGAATAGTTTTAACGGATTTCAAATAAATGCCATCCATCCATATATATAATAAAATTTTAAGTTACATGTACCTGTATATGGCATAAAGGAATTTGTAAAAATAGCTTGAAGGACTAAAAATAGGTATAATACTAATACATAATAATAATTTGTATATTTTTAGTGTTTTCTGTCAGTATGTGTGTTTGACATCGTATCCAATCAAAACTGAATTTAACATAAAGGTTTCAAATAGTTAATATAGATGTAGTCCATAGCCTGAGCCTGAGTAAATTTTAGTTTTTCATTAAAATACATCTATTCTATTTAAAGCTATCATAAAGTAAATTTATGATATATTTTTGAAAAGCCGGTCAATCCGCGTGGCACCGTCAGTTATTCATAAATTACCACTAAATAGTCTGAATACAATAATCGCATTTAATCATAATTCAAAGACTAATAAAAATACGCTAATAATATCTCAAATAAATTACTAAGTTATGTACAGAAAAACGCATGATGAACCTAAATTAGTCGATGAAATAAAAAATCGATAAAGGTCAATCAAATATTGTTTTTATCAAACCGAGCTACCCCATTTTGAAAACGACATGTAAACTCAACAGATAGCCGCAGCTACGGCGTGTCCCCTTACCAGATGGTGCATCAATATAGCTTGTTCCCAATGGGTAGTCTTTTTATTTTTATTTTGTTTTCGAGGGTACTCTTCAAAAGGTACCTGACGTCATGGCAGCGGCGCCAGGTTATGTGGGATTTTTACCGCACTAAAACCCCCCCGGTGGCCGCCCTCGCTACGAAGAGGAATCCGGGATTTCGAAAGGAACACAACCGGAGTCCACTGAGCGCTTTGCCCCATCGGGCTCCACCCAGGTGAGCGGCTGGGCCCACCGCATCTTCTGGTCTTTACGACGGTATGCGACGAGGTAAATATAAGAACGGAAATAATAATTTCCGAAATGCCAGAACTAAAGTTCACGTAACATAAAAAGTGACGTTCCTAAGTCCAACCGTGACTTTTTAGGGGAATCAGAATTTTATTATATCCCCCCAGGATATGATAAAATTCTCAAATATCAGGACCGTTAATGCCGAGTTTCGACTTATTTATGGGCACGGTTTTAAGAAGCCTTCTAAGCGGGTCACCTCTCATACAAATATCTCAATTCACCAAATCATTCACCTTATTAACTTAACTGCTAGTTAATAATAAAGTGGATTTCATTGGACGTCTACACATAATTGTATGCGTGAAGATTCATTTACATTTACAGACATAGAGCGTATCTGCCTGATACGCGTACCGTGGTTGACAATATACTCCTATTAAATATATATTAAGTTATTTGTATATATCGCAACATACGCCATACCTTTCAAATATTGTATAGAAAAAATATTATTATTGTAAATATGTGTGTGCGACAGGTTCAATGTCTATAGAAATAGATGAACCTCAAATCGTTTCACGGAAACTAACAAAAATTAGTACGATTAAACATGGTTGAGATAGGTTTATGAGACAACTCTATCATTCTTGATGTACCTACATATCGCACATGTCGCGACATTATCACACGCCACACTACACCACATACATATATCATAACACCGACCTACCCCACGTCGGCGGCATGTGAACTCGGCGGTCGCAGCCGCGTCCGGTCCGCCGCCAGATGGCGCTGCGACCTTGCGGCTCATGTGCGCGAATACTGGATGCCACATACTTACACATACATAAATGAGTACTTACACAATGTATACAAGTAAGTTGAAACGAAGCGTCTGTCTGTCCTTTGAAAAATAATGCCATTTAGCTTTGCGAGATCAAAACAAAATAATATATATTTGTTTATAATAATATATACAAAATAATGTATATTGTTTGTTTAGTTAAATGATTAGTCTTTAAATTGTGATTGACTTCAGACAGGATCCCTGTCTTCTATGAAGTTGCTTACAGGTGTCCATTGGCGGCAGAATCCACTTTCCATCAGGTGGACTGCATGTTCGTTTGCTACTTTAATCTGATAAACAAAGTTATAATTATTGACATGTGTTTCTCATGTATTGTAGTTCGTTAAGCATTACCTTCACTACACTTCTCTAATAACAGGTAGGTACTATACCACACTTAATATTGTACCTTTTTTCCTCATATTATTTGAAGGGTCCAATCCAATCCAATGAAACATGTTATCGGTAATTACATAAAGAAATTATATGAAGTGAATACCTAAAATAAATTATTTACATTAAGACCTTTGTTCCCTAACAAGCGACGAACTTAAAATGTAAGCAAAAATTCTCAAATATCCATATAATTCGAATCTTATCGGAACGAAACAAGTATACAAATGTATCCCATGTCAATTAAAAAAAAACGCACCTATGTTTTACTTACGTACGCATTCTTTTTTTATCATAAGATATACTTGTGAAAGCAATAAAGTCTTCAAGTAAGATTCCATCTAAACGACACCCTATACTTTAGAATGGAACCGATTAAGTAACAGTGTACCTAAGTCAAACATAGAAACGTACATATGGAAAAAAATATTTTTTGTAGTGAACTTATGTGGGGCCGCTGAGAAAAGAGTGGTATAATGATTTTTGTAAGTGAAACCATTACGCTGACCTTACATAACAATATATGTATAATGAACCAATATCAATACGATACGATATAAACATAAACATAGACGATTTCTACACTCATAGCCCACATTAGTATTTTCTGGGTGCCATGGACACACAAAGAACGAATACACAAACATCTGGGTGTTTGTGTATTCGTCTTCGTCCCAGAATAGAAATCTCAACTTATCGTTCAGATGTCTGTCTGGCCAGGGATCGAACCCGGGACCCACTGCGTGTCAGACCGGTATGGTGACCGCTCCACCACGCGGGTCGTTGTTGAACCAATTTTTTCGTTTTATTTTTAGTTGTTTAATTAATGTCATAATTAATGCACATACTGTTTTATGCAGTAACGTATAGAGTTGGAAATAACCAGACAAATTTAATTCGCATCGTCTCCGCTGTCGGGTGTGTACATTGCCTAATATATCTCGAAAGTAAATGTCAGACCGCAAGCGTTACATACTCGCAGCTCGGTTAAATAACTCGTGCGGTTTTGCACGACGAAAATAGACGCCGTATTGAATTTAATAAGATCGAGCTGTTTAAGGATATTGCTGAACATACGAGTAAATCGATTGGTTGCTACGCATACGTTGTACATAAAGTGTTCATGGCATCCATGACCACTCAAAAGCGGGTGGATTATTCTCAAACATTTATGTGAACTGGGAACATTCTTATATGAGAATCATTTAGTTGAGTTATGTTGCCTAAGCTCATGACATACGCACATGCATAATTATTTCCATTCATTCAATTTCCGATAAACTTATTCAACTGTCCAACGCTCGTTCACTTGCCCTTTAGAGCGTGACGTCATTCGCTTTCGCGAACTTTGCACGCGACCAGTGAATCATGTCCCTTCCGTTTCGACGTCTGATTGAAAAAACCCATTGTATAGGAAGTTATTAATAAATCCTTGTAGACCGTTGTTATTCATTCCATAGTAATTTATAGCTTCAACGGACTCTATCGGCAAAAGGTGGTAGAATTCTGTGGCACCATCGCCACACCTATTTCTGCCTTATAATTAGTGTTGTATTTTGGTTGGTTGTTGGCATCTGTTGAAAACCTTGGGGAGGACTTGTATTGCTAATAACATATATCTTTGGACAGGGTCGGCAGCAGAAGTTACAATGGGGTGGACTATGTGCTTGTATCAAATTAATAGAAAATAACAATTAGGAGCCTGACTAAGATTTAGACGCAAGTAGAATTACGAGCAAAATTAGTCACTTATTCCATATTTTGAAAATATTTAAACTAACCTAATCGTAACCATGTAAAATAACAAAATAAATATTGTGTACTCGAACTGTTACAAAACGTACTAGAAATAAAATAGTAAAACCAACAAATTACAATCACGCAATAACCTAATAATGAAACAATCTACGATACAAAGTTAAGATGACAAAAGGGTAAAGAAAGAAAAAAAATACTGTTCCAACGAATGGGACACTCACCTTACAAAAACGGAAGCAAAAACAATAATTCTGATGGGTTTTTAATTCATGTGGGATGTGTGGTCCGTGGGAGAAGGATAGAACAGTAAAAAAGACTGACACATACGATAAATACGAAACTCATATTAACGGTGCTGCAAAGTAATAAAAACACCATGGCCTCTGCAAAAATAGATTTCGTGCCAGATAGGTGTATGTATTCAATAACAGTAATTAAAATATAACGTACTCTGAACGATGGCAGGATCATTATATTTCGAGCAGAGAGGTACAAATTCCACTTAAGTGAAGCAGTTCTACGTTCCGTTGGATGGATGCAAGCTCTCTAACGAGGTGGTAGACCCTTTGTCGACCCGCGTGGCGGAGCGGTCACCATAGCGGTTTGACACGCAGTGGGTCCCGGGTTCGATCCCCGGCCAGACAGAAATCTGAATTATGAGTTTAGATTTCTGTTCTGCGTTTGGATGTTTGTGTATTCGTCTTTGTGTCCATGGCACCCACGACACAGGAGAAAATCCTAGTGTGGGGCTATGTAATCCTAGTGTAGAAAGCGTGTTTTTTTTTTTGGTTCGACTCCGGAAGCACCACCGCCATATCTATTTCCACCTAATAACAGCAAGATTAAGCGCTACTGTGTTTTCGTATGAACGTTGTGGTAAAGAGACATACTTATACGAAGAGTTACAACTTAAGTCTTCAGGAGTAGCGGCACATCTTTGGCCAATCTCAAGTAAGATTCTGATTTTATTCTGGGGTTGACTCCAGATGTCCGTGGCGGCTGTAGCCACTTATTTTCAGGCGGAGAGCATGCTCGTTTGCTTCTTCAATATTATAAAAAAGGCATTTATCTTAACTTGCTCTCAACGCATCTGCGTTAGATCTTAGGTTGAACTAATGATAAAATAGATTTGATATACAACAAACAGTTCTACCACACCCATAAAACAAATATCCACATAACAAAACAACACACATGTACACACAGACACAAAAGTGTAACGTTATAAAACGGCGCTATGTAAAGCAGACACCGCGCTACGCCACGCAACGGTAGCTCGGCTCAATACGGGAGCGACACTCGACACCGTCGCAGCGGTGTCGCGGTGTACCGTTAGATTTCATTTTTTTTTATTATTACTAAATTTTGAGGTATATGTAAGTCGAGAGGTTTAAAGACATTTAATAGGAAAGGATCACTGTGCTACTTGTAGACCGGAGGTTCCCAAATGTATTTCGCCCCACAGCCTATTTTAAGAAACAACTATGTTTTAGCGTCCTCAAAACTCATAATATCCGCTCTTAAATAATGGGATAATAATCCACAAAAAAAACGTTATATAACAAACACCAGTCCTTAAAATATTAAAATACTCTAAAAGGTTAATTAGTTACATGTTATGAAATACCATAACTAGCACCGTCCCACTCTAAATCTTCAGCGTAAACAACACATATATGAACTGAACTAAACCGAAGGGTTTTAAGATGTAGCGGTTTTCAACTTTTTTCCGATATAATAAGCAAGCTTAGCTTGGCCGTTGCCGGGTGCCTTTCAGTGAAATAGGATTAGCCAAAGCTTTGAGACTCAACATTAGGAAATCATTATGAAGCTCAAATGATTATAATTCTATTTGCGATGTTACTAATCGAAATAGCAATGACTAATCGTAACACACGAGCGACAGTACATGTCGACGACAATCGGCAGCGGTTGCTGACGAGCGCCGGCGACAATCAGCGAACAGACAGTCGTCAACATGAACCGTCGCTCGTGTGCCAGTTTCCTAAGGAACCATACAAGTCAACATCCTTCATGGCAATACGTCACGGTTCCCGACTGAAACACGCGTGGCGCTACTTGCTACTTCCGTCGTTGAAAGTACCGAAGAGCAGAGAGGATTGTACCACAACAATGAAATCTTTAGATCTCTACACCCACATTGCATAATTATGATAACGATGAGTAATCGACGTGAGTAGGAACACAATAGTAGTGAAACACGCATGTCTACGTCAGACCACCGGATATTATCGCCGGATACCGACATCTCTATATAGCGGCGTATCACAAAGATGAATACAAACCAGTATGTGACGTATGTGACGTGTGCATGACGATTCTCGAAAGTCAAATGCAAGAACAGAGGGTTTGTTATCAACCCATTAATGTTCCATGACTGGGCCAGGGTCACCTCTCAGCGATAGAAGGCTTTATCATAGTCCACCACGCCGACCAAAATATTTTTTACCCGACTGCGTCAGAAGGAGGTAATGTTTTTCGAGCGTATGTATGTTTGTGTATATGTATGTACGTTTGTATGTAAAAAAACTGTTTTTAAGCAGTCGGGTTCAGGTTTGCAGGCGGGTTTTAATATTTTTACCAATGTACTCGTAACTTGTTATTAACAGTAGATTCATTTCTTTATTCTTTTAAATTTTTTCAAAATAGTGATGAAGATGTATATTAGGTTGTTCATATGGTATTTGGGGATGTTTTGGAAGGTGTTCTTTATGTAGAAGTCCTTGTTTAAGAACAAAAACATGCAAAGTAAATTTAACATAACATATAGTATTTAAAAATATTAATCGGTACATTTCTACACAGCTACATACAATAACTACGAGTATTACTTCATTTATGTTATTGATATTAAGTAGTACCCTTAATAGATAATAACCCTCTTGAAATAGAAAGTCAGAACAAAGCAATTAACACTATGACATAATTATTAAAGGCATTGTTTACAAATACTTAGTGCGCATCGGTAATAGTCAATCGATGAGTTTACTGTTAACGCCATTTTCAACTCTATCTGGCTACTATATAAGGAACTTGAGTTTTAAGTGGCTAAGAGTATCCGGAGGTACTACCTGTCCCAGTACCGGAGGTTCCTACCAAAATAAACACTTATCATGTAACTCATTACTAAGTTCTCATTAATTTCGATATCTACGTTTTAAGGGATAATCCGGATGAGAAATATTTATGTACGAAGCAATCTGTTTTATTGTGAAGTAATCTAAAATAAGATGGATTTGGTACTTCAACCTGTTCTTTATAGTATGTGGTTTACAAAGTTCATGTACGTCGGTCGTAGTCGAGCTCAGGAGTTGGATGGGTACGTAAATCTGTCGTTCCCGATTTAAACTATTTGATAGCCGTTGTTAAGAACTTTTTAAAGCTCTTTCACTAGTTTGTTCCAAACATCCAATACGAGTTCTCTAAATCGTTTTTGGAAAGATACTAGTTTTATTTAACATTTGCAGACGTTTTTTGGGAACGAGCCTAGCAGTAGGACACAAGTAGTATTGTAACCAGTACAACACTAAAACATAATAGCCGATTATTGTATACATGTATTTTATCATGTTTGTCTATTATGAATAGTAACTCTACAATGAAAATTACTAATATTATAGGCATAAGTTTTTGAGGATGGTTGAATAAATATTTGTTATTCTTTCATGCAAAAACGACTGGTAGGATTAGGTTGAAATTTTGCACAGAGATAGTTTCTGACGTGGATCAACATACAACACGCTGAAGCGGGCGGAGCGAAAGTAATGAGCTAGTGCTTTATAAAGCAATACATATAGGTAAAAATGGAATATTTTTCAATGGAAAATCACCTTCCACCGAAACATTACAAAATTAAACACATCTAACGCATAGTTAACACCAAATCCCGTTCCTTCCTCTTGTTATCACGACATTCGAGCCGATACCGATAGCCCCGCTTCCGCGTAAATCGACCCCAGATAGCGTCAGTGTGCGGTGAGGTTATAATGCCTCGATTATTTTGATTGTATGTTAAATGAGTTAAAAATATGAATGGATTTCTTCGAAACGTTGAAATAGTCACATGAGTCATGTATTTGTATAGCATATAGTTATTTTGTTGCAGTTAACACTCATAACTGGTCAGAAGTAAAACAATATTCGTATATACTTACGTATAAGTACATGTACACAAGACCTTTTAACTTATGAACTTGCAGCTCTAGCAATGCGTCTGTGACTGAAATCTGATACCGAGTTTAAATCCATCTAGCGGCGTTAACTTGCCATCAGGTGCAGTTCATACGCTTATTTGAGAAGATTGGCAACCTTTATGCACTATATAATGTTTTAAGAAAATCCGATATGAAATCCAAAACACATTAAGTAGTTTTACAAGCACACAGATTTTAAAGTCACGCCTTAAATCTGAATCCAGATCAAATGAAACAAAAGTCGCAAACTACCAACCACTGCAAATTACTCCACCAAACTCCACCTATTAGGGTTAGGAAGCACGGTAGTAATTAAAAATATGAAACTAAATGACGCACGACACAAACATACAAAGTTAATTATATCGTTGGTTGCACAAAAATGTCCCTGCATCCGTCAAGATACGGGCATATCCTCGAATTCTCGGAATAGCGCGGATGCAAAACAGGAAAAAACTATAAAAAGCTGCGTGAAAAACCACTTACTTTGCGATCTCGAATTGGCTGCCGGTACAGCTTGTCTGGGGACAAAAATAACATTTATTAATATAATTTTAAAGTAATGTAATTAATATCAACAGCTACCGATTATTGTCCAAGTATTGGTCAAAAGTCTAGTTATAATAGAAGGTTTAGGCCGTAGTCCATCATGGTCCACACCACGGTCTGGGCAAGTACCTATGTATTGATGGGAGTTCACATACTTGTGACTTTTTTCTTCACAGAACTGTCAGGTATTTGATAAGAATTATAGATGTCTTCGCCATATTTCTATCCAACGTCAAAGTGATAATAAATATACGTATATTATTCTCAAAATTAAAAAAAAATACAAGATTGTCTTAACATCATTTTGTTTTTATATCCTTCTCAGAAAACCCTTATATTTCATGTCTTTTATTGGGGGTTCATAAAAAAATAACTGCCATATTGGTGCGTCAGCCATATTGGATTCAGAATGACGACAACAAGCTATTCTTACATTGTCACTCAAATCAAACGTGAAAGCAAATGAAAAAAATGGCTTAAAAATATGTAAATATTATATACAAATTTGAAGCAAAATAAATACTTATTATAATTTCGCATAAACGCAAATGCTCAAAATAAATTCGAAAAATTTGAGATTTGAATTTGGGATTTGAAATTCTAAAATCGAAAGTCAGAGCCGAATTCCATACCATTAGACTATCACTGCTTTCATCATAACATCACGATATAAATTTGCATACACGTGGGCTGTTCGACGTGTGTGTGTGGGCATCACTTGTCTCTAATCCCCAGATTAGATGCACTTCGATACGTTATCAGTGCAAACAGTGCAGTGTATTAGCTCGACCACGACTGGACGTCGACCATTACGCGATCCATTTTCCGTGTAATTCATTCATGTGCCCGTGACTCACACGCCGACAATGTGTAGACACTTATATATGTGACTAATATGAATTTAAATGATTCGCTTGTGTTCTTGCTAAGAAGTCGTTAAATAAAGTTAATAGATACGAATAAAATTTAAGTTAATTAGCACGTATGGGTGTTGTTACGATTTTTCAAAGTAATTTTCGTTGGTCATTTTCCAATATTATTACGTTATTTCAAAATATCGTTTGCCAGTTTCTGAGTTCATAACGGCTGAAATGATTTTAATGAGATTTTCACACAAAGATCAAAAACATTTATAGTGACTTACATACCTAGACTACTTTTGATTCCGAAATTATTTAGGAGACTTGTATGAAACTTTTTTTTTATTTGCTAGCAGCAAACGAGCATGTAGTTCAACTGATGTTAAGTGACCACGGAATCCCATGGACATCTTTAATCAAGCCCAGATAAGATCAGCCTTACCTGAGGTTGGCCACAGATGCTTGCTACCCCTGCAGACTAAGTTTGAATGCCTAGGATAAGTATGTCTCCCTTACGACATTCTTCAAGTCAGAACACAGCAGCACCTAACAATATTTTTGCATTAGGCAGAAAAATATCAAGCGTTTATGCATACGGAGTCGACCCATGTTGAGTACTACTATCTTAAAATAGCAGCTGATTATATTCTAACAGATACTTTTCCAGGTAACAAAAGTAAAATAATACGCCGCCCTCCTTATACCTTCCAAAAACACTTAGCGACAATGTATTTTAAGTAATCCCATATTATATTTAATAATAGGACCGAGGTCAACTCGCGTATCACCGTATCTAATCGCTACAGGGGCACAAAGTATCAGTGGAAAATTTTCGGTAAGTTTGCAAATTTAATAGGTCAACTATATGTATGTTAATGACGATAATACGCTACGCAATGTCCACTATCGATACCTTATCAGTATCAGCTGGCCATTCGTGGTTTTTAAGGTCATCATGTGTTGCTATGTTGGTTGTATGTTAACGATTTTAGACGGTATATATAAACTACCATAATTTATAATACACTGGCCGTGCCCTTAGTACATGCAAGTAGAATACATTTTCTCAAACAATCACTGTTTACGTTTCCGCCCATACATAGAAGGTAAAAATAGTCAATTGTGTTTAAAATTTAAATAATGTTCGTTTTGAGGGAACGTAATAAACTTGTACTACACTTTACTTAGTATGCGTTGCAATGTCATCGTAAATACAACGCCAATGTTAAGTATAAAAAAAGAAAAAATGAAAAACTTATAATTATTGCTCAATATCAACTTTTATCAGACAACAGTAGGTAAATATTCATTATTATATGGATTTTTATACCATTTTTATACCAACTCTCGTCAGTGTCCCTAGATCACCATACAAAAGTTTCATCACAATGAGATCGATGGTTTCTGAACGTATAAGGGACAAACATTTAAAAAATTATTGGAACGAAATTCCTTAACGTTGCTTACGGGGTCGCACTCCCCGTAATCAACGTTAAGGAATTTCGTTGGTAGAAATCGTCACGTAACGAAATGTCCTATGTATGCATGCGTGCGTGTATCGAGCCTACTACAAACAAATTATGGAAAGCATGGAAGCCGGGCTAAAATGAAAACCGAGTACTCTATAACTTATTCATTTTTTATATAGATAACATAGCGCGGTATTACCTTACAATATAATTCTTTACATGTCGTAAAGAGCTCTGATACTAAAATGGTATGAATTTCATATTGTGTAATACTTCTTATCTGCGTTTGGAGAAACAATTTATTATCACTTAGGTGGCTTTAAATTTATTCGCTTACGACGCGTAAAGAACAGTCACATAGAAATAGTACGAATTTAATAGTTTCACGAAGTACATCAGGGTTCCCAATATTGTAAATTTATGATTTTTCGAAAATCTTAGATACTAATTATTACTTGCGTTAAAGATGAGTTCAATCACCATGACAAAACTGTATATCTGGGACATTCTCCAAGTGGTCTGTAACAATCAGCTCTTAGCCAGCATATGGTACACTACGAGCCGTTAACATAGAATGTGAATAACTTTTTTTTATAAGATTTAAGTAGCAAAATGAGCATACAGATCCCTGGTGGGAAATAGCCAATGCCATGGACTTTTGTAAGAAACTTCATAAACGAGAAGAACAGTAGGTCGGTACTTCATATGAAAGTGAGCCAGCGAACACGCTCTCCACCGAAACGCAAGAAAAGCTTTACGCTAGAAAAAGGTGCAGCGGTGATACCTCTCTGGCCGAACCATACTCTTTCTACCATCTTGCAATAGTTATTTCAGTAAGACTGATTGTATTATCGGCAACCCATCGTTATCCTACAGCAGGACACCGGTCTTCTCACAGAATGAGAGTTTTAGGCCATAGACCACCACGCTGGCCAATTGCGAAACGGTAGACTTCACACACCTTTTTTAGAGAACTCCCAGGTTTCCTTCACCGTTAAGCAGTGAATATTAATTTCTGATACGCATATCATTTCATTCATAGAAAAATCAGTGGTGCCTGGGATTCGAACCTCGAACCGTCGATTGAGAGGCCGAGTTATAACCATTAAGCTATATATATAATTCTTATAAATGAATGATGTGATTGGATATTATTACTAGTATATTCTCCTCAAACCTTATTACAGATTCATAATGAGCCACGACGAAAAATCTGAATGGAATGCCGTTAACACTATCAAGCAGTGCCTATTAATTTAAGACAACAATTAAATTGTAAATCAAGACTTTGTACCCTGACTCAGATCAGTGGCAAATCGTGGGCAGTATTTCCAAGAACAGAATTTATCACATCCTCTAGTATACGAGCGTACGAGATAGTTACTAAAAGTAGTGCAGATGTAATATTATTTAACATTTTTTATACTTGAAACCAACGAAAAGGCAGACGGATTACTTGAGGGAAAAATACCATCGTCTATGAACATTCACCCAGAGCCTATACACGCCAGCTTTCAAGGATAGGTCTTTTCTATGTCTTTTAGAGAACCCCATATCATATTGCTCCAGGCTACCAAACGAGGTAGATGCTTCCACACCTTACATGTGACCAAGTTTAATATTAGTAGATTTCCGCCCTATAAAGTGAGTATAAAAAAGTCTACACTCATAGC
The DNA here is from genome assembly GCA_002930495.1 of Cecropterus lyciades. NCBI lineage: Eukaryota > Metazoa > Arthropoda > Insecta > Lepidoptera > Hesperiidae > Cecropterus > Cecropterus lyciades. The sequence continues at coordinate 780,997 of MOOZ01000112.1, read as the reverse complement.
ACACCCACACTAGGATTTATTCCTTACAGGTACTCGCGACACAGGAAATATTCCTAGTGGGACACACAAAGACGAATACACATAGTTTACAACATACAATCACTATAGTGTTTTGGTGAAGCCACTGTTCCTGAACACGGCCCATAGGGCCCGTAGATCAATTGTAGTTGACAGCGGATATATTGTTCCACCTGCAGTCAGTGATTATGCGCTGTCTAACGGTCATCACTCTATATGATGGGTAGCCGCCATTTTCCAAAACGTGGTCGTCGTGAACTGTTCTTCCCCCATCATAAAACGCTTTATACACTCATAGCGCCACAGTAGGATTCTCTCCTGTGTCGTGGGTGCTATGGAAAGAAATTTAAACTTATCATTCAGATGTCTGTCTGGTTGGGGATCGAACCCGGGACCCTCTGCGTGTCAGACCGGTATGGTGACCGCTCCGCCACGCGGGTCGTCAAATCATTTAACAGTCAAAATCATTTAATAGTCTATTAATGTTGATGTGGCTCTAATAGGCACTAATAAGTATCCTTTAACAGTTATCATACATTGTATGCAATTACTTAATCAATACTCATTTGAATACGCGTTAACAGTTAAATATTACTTCTGAGTATTGTTAACGAAGGTTTTCCTCAATAGACTACCGTGACCATATATTTCATTTTGTTCGGGATTTATTTTTTTATAAGATTGAAATAGCAAACTACCATGCAGTCCACCTAATGGTATGTGGCCACCGCCGCCCATGGACACCTGTAAGTAACTGCATTCAGAACAGGGGTTCGATTTTAAAGTCAATCACAAACAGATACGTTGCTGCTTCCGAGGATTAAGATGGTCACCTCATATAAAGTAAACCGACAACCACACCAGCAGAAACGCAGGAACTGCTTCACGCTAGAAATAGGTGTGGCGGTAGTACCACCCCGGTCGTACTACACTCGTTCTACCACCTATAAAATTAATTAAAAATATGTATTTATTAAATGTAATATTAATTTATCATTAGAATGAAAGGGATTATCGCGGTTTTGTAACTTCGTTCGGCTCGTTCTGGTATCTGGTTAAACGCGGTAGACTATATATATATGGCCTAAATTTCTCTTATTCAGGAAGTAGACCCGTGTCCAGCAGTGGGACAGTAATGAATTGGCGATTTGATATTAAAGTTATCGGCCCCAGTTGTCATGAAGACTTGTGGGCTGATTGATAACATCTTATACGAATAAGTTACTTCCTCGTAACTTATTTGTATGTTACCTTTATATTTTAACGGCGTATTAGTGGCACCATTTAAAGGGTATTTAAAGGCCACTGCTTAACAAAAGCCTCCCCTAACGAGAGTTTTTGCCAGTAGTCACCACGCTTGGCAGGCTTGGCAGAAACCGCAGTAGGTGTTGATATAACAGAGACGTTGCTGTCCATCTGCTGATCTTTGTCCCTTAGTCGTCACCTACGACATTCACGGAAAGACAAGGAGTGGTGTTATTCATGACCGATACCACACGGTATTGTTATGATAGAGGTACGAAGGTAAGTGATTACTGTTTAAACCATTTGTGAGGAAAGACACGTGTCCACCAGTAGGATTAAAATGGTCACTCTAGTTATATCATCGCAAATATTTAACATATTTATATATTTAAATAATCGAACATGTATGCAAGCGACGTAGTGGTGTTATATGGAGGTCTGTGCCATCAAGTTTTCCCTGATTGTTGGGACTTCCCTTTTAAAAAATAGGTAGGTAGCATTAATCCTATATACCGCTTTCCTCATGGATAATTTCCTTTGTTATTTAAAGTTATGTATACATATAACGTAACTTTCTAACGTTTCCTAATGTTATGTCTTCATTTTCTGTATTAATTTTGGAAAATAACAAAGTAGTAAATAAACAGCCCCATACTATTGAATCCGTGCCGACGGGATTTGTTGTACTTTATCGTAAAAATAAATTTATAATATTAGAACTTTTTCCTGTCACGCGGGTTTGGTCCGCGTAACTACTCTGAATATCATGTAAGTGGTACCCACTAACGTGATATTGTTTCATAGATACTTTTCCTGTCATGCTTATCACATTCACACAAAGAGACTCCAACGAATTAATTCAAGCGAGCGCGAGTCGGTTCGAATGTCAGGACAATGGCCCTTAGATTAAGTAAATATATTTGAACAGAAGATGAATTGCCATCTTTTTATATGTCCCACTTTTGAATATGACTTTCTTCAAGCAACTACAGAAGACCTAGAACACGCTCCAGCTCTAATAAACATTAGTAGAGAAATGTATGAATGTTATCAATATTATTTTGTGATACCGATGTATGACCTGAGCAATTAATTTACATTGAGAACCAATCAGTGCGTAAGTATTACTGCATACCACCATGACACTAAAGATCCACATGAAAAATTACCCATTCGGAATCTATATAATTCCTTCGTCAACGTTCAAAGATAACAGTGCATACATTGCAGTATTAAGTTTACAGCATTTCCTAGGACAAAACTGCATAAACTATGAACCATCGCTATTATTAGGTATGACGGCGCGACACCTGATACTATGAATCTGGGGCGTTGCGAATGATGACATCGTGATAGTGAAATCACTGTTCAACGTGTACAATTAAAACGACTATTAATTACAATTTAAATTGAATTTATGAACTGCAGTGATGCGTACTTAATTTTTAGATGACACGTACAGTGGAACCCGGTCTGAGGTTCCCGAATTCGATTCTCAACGCGGTTGATGTATAAATGAGCCAGGTGGTTTTCTACTCTGGGTCTGGGTCTTCTAATCATTGTGTCGCGGCACCTGCGACACCGGATGTATGTCCATGTGTATGGAATTGGACACTAAATGGACACTAAACACATAAATCATCACATAAATACAAAAACGATGAATTTAGAAATACCTGTTCTAGGACCTGGTTTTGGTGTTGGTCATTGTTAAATTTTTAGAACTTCATGGCCGGAATCGAACCTTAAACAACGTGGTAGGCAGATATGACCGCTTTTCTGTGTCTTAAATCGATTTTAAACGAAGCACAAAAATGTCTCACTGTTACTACACCTGTATTGCTCGACACGGTACCATCGAATAAATCTCACTCGAGACAAAATCGGATGAGAATCAAATGTTTCTAACATTGTAGTTGCGTATAAAATCTGACAGTCCAAGTCGTGAGAATCGTCGAAACTCGAGTGACGAATCGGGACCGCGGTCGTGGCGCCTGATGACGGGGAATCGTGACTTGGAATACACCTTCACGGGACTGAATGTAATTAATGCGATTTCCTGTCGCTTGCTTATGGTAACCAAACTTCCAGCTGACATTAATATTTCCGTTTCGGATTGAAGTAGCAAATGAGCATGAACTCCACGGTCACGGTCGCCTACGAACACTTGTGACTAACTCCATATGAAACAGGGATTCTAGCTAAAACCGATCACAGAGATAATTTTACTCTTGAGGGCTACGGCGATCCCTTATATGAGAAGCAGCAGAAATTCACTCCCTGCCATCGAAACGCACGAACTGCTTTACACATTAAATAGATATGAAAATATTTTATAAATGTTATACATTTCTCTACTGATCCGTATTTAAGCGTGGATTAGGCTTCTTCCTCAAATGAAGGTATTCCGTGCTGTTGACATTATTTACAGGTACCATTAAGCAGCAATTATTTTCGGTAGGTTATTGGTATCTGCTTTACAATAGCAGTATAACACTGCTGCGATCCAGTTTGAAAGCTTCGTAATATCCCATGGGTAGCTACGTATCTGTGACCAAACTGTCTGGAGTTGACTGCAGAAGTCCATAAGCGGTAAATCAAGGTCACGTTCGTGCTATTAATTATCCTAGTTCTATGAATAATCCTTTCACCGCATAGTAATAAAAAATCAATAAGGTAAAATAGATGCCTGTTAGGCACCATGTTAGTTCGAATTCCTTGTATTTCGTCTATGAAGAATTTTCCGAGCAAAGATCAAAGTGTTACATCCGTCAGTTTTCCTCTACAAGTACATTGATAGGCTTAGCTCCATAGGTACATTCTTGCCTCCATTTAGGTGGCAAACGGTTGACTCACCCACCCACATAGTATACTGCTTTGTCACCAAATGTAGGCATCGTAAGATCAATATTTTATGTGGGAACATAATTTGGCAAATATGGCATTCATTTGGATTGAAGCAATCATCAATTTTAATGCTTTCAACAAGTTAAAAATAAAATATATGTATAAATTGATAGTCGAAGTCAGAAAGATATTGGGGAAAACAGTAAAGTAGAAGTCGCAAAAATTGAATCATAAATATTATTATTACGTATACAAAGTAATAGATAAATAGGCAGTTTTATATATGTATGTAGAAAAAGTAAAATGAAAACACACGACTAGCTTTGTTATTTTTATTTTACCCCTTTTACTATTCAAATACCACACCCAGGGCTCACACGGTCCATAGCACATACGTTCTGCAAGTAACAGAAAATGTAACACACGACACGAAAAGTACAAAAAAGTATAAATATTAAATTTCGTGAAACAACCAAGAATAATGGAGCTATTTATTAAATAACAAAGAAAGATTTTAGATAAAATAACACGAATACTAGAGTTGATGACCAACAACAAACAATACGTGGCTGGACAGCAAAAAATATACGCTAACAAATTCATTCAGACAGACGAGTCAAAATTAAATAAATCACATTACAATTGCGAATTACTGAATTGATGACTGTGGAATAATTCAGAGGAAGTCATAGAATAAAGATGGTAATAATGCTTATAGTATGCAAGGAAGCGTAAATGACAAATAACTCCTTTGAATACAGATAGAATGGTATAATGGCGTAAGAAAATGATAACAACGTATAGGAGCTCTAACGAGGAGGCACGTCATCGCTACATGATGAATGATGGACGAACGGATCGCATTCAAACTAAAAACGGGGAACTATCTGGGCGGCAACTTCTGTACGTCGGATTTTATTTATACGTACAGAGCTTAATTTGAAAATAATTGGCAATCAAATTCGAGCTCAATGAACGCTAGATAAAAAAATGTGAACACAGAGTAAAACTTAAATCAATTATATCGACATTAACACATTACTGTCCCACTACTGAACACTGGTGTCGGAATGTGAATGTGTGGTCTCAGTCCACGGGACAAGCTAAGTACTTAATTAATTAGGGTACCTACCTAATTCATTGGCAATGCCGTCATAAGTCTTTACAAAGATATTATCTATATAATAAAGGTTCATTTTTTATATCTACTGTTGAACACTGAACTCTTTTTTATTTCTACTCTTGAAGATTGGAAGTTTGTGATACGCAATACAAAAATATTATAGTATTTAATTCATTTGTAATGTAAATAAAAAAAATATAAATATTTAATTTTACTGAATCTTAAAAAGAAATAGAAGGCTTACACAGTATAAATGTTAAACATGTAAACTGAATACCATTCGTGACAGCTAGCTGGAAATACTAAAAAAAACAGCTTTATAAATTAACTTATAATACTCGATGGTGTCCCGTCATGCAAAACTACATTTAACCACGACGCAACCTACCAGCATTCGACTGATAACCACGCAAATAAATATATGACCAAGTAAATATATACAAAACAAACGTCCTTTCACCGCAAACGTGCCTCAATCCATTATTCTAACGTCATTCCGACCTGTCACCATCTATCGTAGTCCGCAATTGCCTAAAATTGTGAACGGAATATTTCAAGTGACAAAAACTAAAAACAATAGTAACGTATTGAAGTCTAGAATTTAGGCATTCCACCACGTGCCAGCTACAAATCTTAGGAGGGCCGAGACGTCACAGCCCCGTCACGCTACACTTTACTCATGCGCGAGGCGAGCCGCGGCCGCGCAAAAACCGAAGAGCAACGTCCGAGAGGACGCCCTTGAACTTGCAGGACACGTGCCAGCGACGGACGCTCACATATCACTCTATATGCCACCATACATAAATGTAAAACCACTACAAGTGTTCGAGCCAATTAGTCTCAAACACGAATACACTTTATTAGAACCGTAATAAAGTCTGCGCGTAACTCCATAACGCGATTCAATGTGTTATGGGTATTGTGGATTTTGTGAAGGCACATAATCTACCCTGACCTAAAACACAATTCAACTGACCTTAATTCGTCGTTTACAGGACCGGAAATTCAAACCACAATAAATATTGTCAGAGTAAATACACTCTGAATGTTAGGCCGACAAGACGAACATCAAGAAATACAAATCATCAAATCCATCAAATTTTTAATATTACAATTTTCCTTCATTCAAAATAAGCCATTTTGATCGTGACAAAAACTGTCTGACTTCGATAATAAATATTTCATTGTGATTATCAACTCGCAGCACCAAAAAATAGTGTTTTCAATACTAAATAAACATAGTCATCGCAACGATCAAGCCAAAATTATTTGGTAACCGAAAAAATGAACTCAGTTTTTGTAGGATTTGATGGTAACAGCAAATTTGCTCTATTCCTAAAAAGTCAGGCAATACGCGAAAAAATGCGAAATATTTAAAAAGAAGCCAAAAATTATAATGATGCGACACTTTTCTTACCGTCGACCAACAAAACAAACGATCCTCGAATCGTGAAAATATTCCATCGAAATGAAGTCCGAGCACAATAAATCTTGTTATACTTTTAACTCTGCGGACCTTTTCGTTTTGTAAGAGCATCTCAAAGTTGAAGAAAAGAATTCTTATCGAAGTCTAGTATTTATTGGTGGCGAGACGAGTTTTTTATTGACTCTCATTTGGAGCGCTGCAAGAATATACAAGTACATTGAGTCCGAAAAATTCTAGACGATTCTCAGTAGAGAGAGCATGAGAACGAACTAAAGGGAGCCGGATTTGCGGTTTTCTCGCTTGGAGGGACAACAATCACAGGCGGAATGGTTACTCAACTTATATCTAGACTCGGAGCTCGGGTATCGAACCCGGAACTGCCTCAGACAGATAGTAAATATTTTGAAACTGGTCAATGCATTTTTTATTGGAAACACGTGTCGCAGTATTATAAAATATAAACTAACGTGAAACAATTTGGTTTGTTGTTTGCTATTTTGCGTAGGGATTAGTGACCGTAACATCATCGCACATTGAGGCTTCCATAACAAAAACATTCAACAGCGAATGAAATGTAGTCTGCGTAGAAATACCCATGTCGTATAACATAAATCTTAAGAAAGATGAATACATTTATTGCTCGTGTATTAGAAATTGTAAATATTACATCATGTTTCAATCAATAGCTATACTAAATGTTTCTTAAATGAAATTAGTTCCAGGTGCCACATTCAATGTCACGGCCGACAGGGTGGCCATTTTATTCATAATTCAATTATGGAGATTGATGACGAGTTATTGGCCTTTTAAACCAACAGGTGATTCACATACGTTAATTTCACGTAAAAATTTGATCCAGTCAATCAACATGTCAGCAGTTTTTATGAAACTTGATAACAATCTGTGAAACTGACTAAAATCATAATTATGGTCAATTGTTAAGCAAAGCTCAACAACATTGGAATAAAAACTTTATTTCGCACGCAATAACATGCATTTTTTTGCAAATAAAAAGAATATTTCCGATTAGTAAAACGAATTTAATAAACGAATTTTTAAACTCAAAATGATTTAAGTGGTATTTTGAAAAATTAATTGTTATGTTTCTTAATTATCATAAAAGTAATACAGTGGCAAAATTATTCAAGTATTTTATGAGATTACCCTGTGAAATGTACCGCTATGCACAATTATGCATTTTTACTGAAATGACTCCAAATGAAACTTTAAATGACTTCAAAATTTTGTTATGCCATTAAGTATGAGAAACAGCTAACAAGTAATAACGCATGATATAACGAAATAATATGTTTAATATCACATAAATAATATAATGTAAGAGATGAGAAAATGAAAGTTACTTTGAAATCCCAAAGAATCCAATTAATTTTACTAATGACTCACTTATTATATGCATATGTACATCGAAGATATGATAAGCGAATAATACACTTGATTAAATGAAACCGATTAATTTGTTCTGGCATTTGAAAAATATCACAAAGAAGACAAAGTGACGGGCTACAGGTAGGTATATCCCTTGATTAAATGCCAAATGTATGCGGGGAGTAAGCAGACGATTCGTGCGACACCGTTAACCTTGAACCCGACGAAGTTGGCAAGAGATTAGACGCAGTGAAATGCCTCACGGCAAGATCTTGTACGTAAATCCAGACAAATCTATATTATAGATAAAATATCGACCAGACGACTCGAATCGTGGGATCTCGTAAACCTTGAGCTTCAGTGGACACGTAAATAGGGACGAACGACGACGGCGGAAAATTAGAAGCTAAGTACTACTACAAGGAATATAAATGAACAAATAATTCAATTTTACGTTCGGTGGATAAGATATTACGTTTTAGGGTCTATAGATAATTTTGGTCGTTGAATCAGACATTTCATTAAAAATGTTGAAGTTATTCAAATCATTAAAATAGTTTTTAAAAGTTTAAATAAAAAAGTAGAGCAAATTCGCTCTGAAATGAAATTAAATGAAATGTCTTTATTTTTAAAGGCCTATGAAGGAATTCACATTTTTTATTGTTACTTTACAGAATTCGATCGCTTAATTTTAAGTTCTACGCGTAATAACGTGCGTGATGTCAATTTTTCTAATTAACATTAAAAAAAAATTAGCCATAAACCTGACAGTAAAATGAGCTCAGTAAATGGCGCGTGAAATATTATATTTGTATATTTGTAAAAATACATTCTTGATGATATTTATACCACGGTACTAATGATCTGCCAACGCTTCCTGTGAACAAGCCAACAGTTAAAGAAAACTGCTGCCCGGTCATTGACTGCGATCCCTTTCTTTTTGGAGACCGACCAAAGTGTGAATTCATGTTACAAGATTATGTGTTATATTTTTTTGTTGCGTATTTTTACCTCAGCAATTATGTCGAACAAGTCATTTAGGATATTTTTTTAAGATTGCTATTGTAAATATAAATTTTTAGCGTATTTTCTAGGCCACTTTTACATCTGTCTTCAAAGATTTCTTTGTTATGAACCGTTTTACGTATATTTTTACTATTTTTTCTTCAATTTTTCTTAAATTATATGAAGTATATTATTAGTCACATCAGATTCATCCGCCAATAGAACAAAACTACTACCAATATTAATAATATCATCAATGACAACGACTAGCATTCTAATTTGCTGAATGAGATGTTTCCCATGGGTTCACAGTTCGCAATCTTTCACTATCAATTACGACCCTGTTCGTCATCGTTAATCAAGCGAATAGAAACCACTTGCATCCAGTAGCCCAGTGACGTCAACGGCAAGATTGAGACTGTGTCATCCAGTCGGTATGCAGTTGATCATCTCAAGTGTTAAAATGGCCATGAAATGTAATTTGACTAAGCCCAACTTTGCTTGTTCAAATAGAGTGTATACACGAGTATGTATGCTTCTTTTAAATTTTTCTAGCGGAGTGATTTGGCACCAAAATACTAATCTTACAAATATTTTCATGCAATATCTTCTGATTAGAATTGGATTAAATATGGCACATTTATAGTTTATGGCCTGAATTAACACATAGGATACTTTTTACCATGGTAAGCTCGTAAGATAAATTAATAAAAAACACTTAATAGAATTTCTTCATGCAATCATATTTGAACTTAGCATTAAGTCTTTTGGGTTATTATTGCTAGCACCACCACCTCATTGATAAAACTGTCACTACCAATTGATTTTTCAATACTACGGAACGAACGGTCTAACGGAAGAATCCTTTGTGATTTGACTCCGGAGGCACCTTTCGCTTACCACACCCTTGAGACCAGTGAGTCTACTTAACGAGGCGTTTCAACAGTCCTCAGGAGTAGTAACGCGTCTATGGATAATCTCAGGTAAGATTCTGATCTTATCTGGGGATGACTACAGATGTCTATGGGCGGCAGAAGCCACCTTACCATCGGAGGAGGTTTGCGCGCTCGTTTGCTACTTCAATATAATGAAAAAAACAGTCGATATAGCAAAGAACAAACATACACCAACCACGATTAAAAGATTTAGAAGTCTTTCTAAAATCTGTTACAAATATAATATTACTTCTAAGTTAAAAGATTAATGTACTAGTACGGTTTTAAGACATGAACAAGATCGAAAAAGTAACTGAACTCAATATGTATACATGTAAATTTCTGGAAATTTAAACGCGCCTTTTCTTTAAATCTGTAGATTTTCACGTGAAATCTATTTAAAGTGACTTCTGAAAAGTGGACAAGATAATCTCCAGCACCAAATCCATTAACGTTGCGTCAATATATAGACCGAGTGAACCGTAGCTCTATTGAAATAAGATTACTACGCAAATAAATATCCATATTTCTTCTGCGCATTCGGCCATATATTATCGGGCCCACATACGAGATCATTATTCAAACGGACGTGTATGAAGGGTGATCCGGTGCGGTACGACCATCCTTGAACTCGTATGGATCGAAACTAAATATATTTTTAATAACTCACACTGAAGGACGTTTATAAACATACAGCCATTACCAAGGTTGCCACGATAAATGTTATCGAAATGTTTTTATACATTTCATATTTATTTAAGTATTGTTCATATTGGCATCGAGTGTTATGATGCATTTATGGTGACACATAACACTAATTATACAAGAGGAGACAAGATTATAGTATGTCTCGACGTGGTAGGCGCTCATACCTAGGGAGCGTCTCTTAGAGCAAGGCTGTACAATCGTTAAAAGAAGTGAGCAAAAATTTTACATCCAAGATCATCTGCGGGCCACACGATCTTGAATGGGCTGGAATCAGCCACTTATGCTTGCCTATTAGCGGGCCACGTTGTGGCCTCACGGGCCTGGGGTTGAGCAGCCTTGTCTTAAAGCTATCGGAGATATTAGGCTTCGGGAAGTAGACACAGACCAAAAATGGTCATTACAGTCTAAAATTAAATAGATCTTTAAATAGAATAATATAAAGAAAACATTATTAAAAAAATAAACCCAAGAACTCATGAAAATTATTAATGAATAAAAAAGTACATTACACAACACTAATAGTAACATTTTGATCTACGTGTCGTCTCAACGAAGAACCGCTAAGTAAATACTATTCCTACTTCAATAATATAATTCATTGTTCTTTATAAAAATCTCTTTTGGGTCTACGATCAAAGTTTAATGATTTATCTCGTTTCCAGCCGTAAGTCCAAAAAATCTACCGTGAGTGATTTCACCACAAATCTGCTTTCTCAACTTGACGTTTTGGATTTCGGCCAACACACTAAATATTCGTGATGTACGCCGTACCCACTGGCGACCAGTCATTAGCTTGAGCAGTTCCTATTTTATTTTCTCTTACACGATTTAAGTGGGTTTCCAGATTGTTTTGGTAAACATCTCAATTTAGATGGCAACAACCATTAACCACAACGAATACTCCCTTGTCATTTGACAACGCCGATACTTGTAATCTTTCGATTTTATTTTACGAGTATAAATGAGCAACCATAATATAAAAGGAATTTAGACCTATTGTTTTGTATGAAACCTAATATAAAAATTAATTTTCAATCTAAGCCGCTTATAGCGTAAACACCAGTGGCAAAATTTATTTTCAGGTGATCATATAAGAAGTTTCACTGTTAAAGTACGTATATAAACTTTTCATATCATTTTACGACATCAAGCTATTATCCTCAAATATCAACTGATCTGAAAATGCATCGACAAGAAATAAACGAGTACACAATTGTTGACGATATTTTTATATACAATGAAACTACCGAAACGCTATATTGATGAAACTGAATACCTATATGATGCGAGTGACCTTAATTAATATAATCTTACACAAAGTTCATCTAGTTGCTACCTCATGATTGAATAGATGAAAACCGTGGCTTTTGGGTCTACGATTGATACATTCGTAAAGACCGTTATGAATAGAAGACCTTCCGAAATGAATAGGGACGTATTATAAGCTTATTCGAGGCGGTTGTTGTGTTTATGAATATGTTGGATGATTTCGGGTCTAGTTTTCTAATATGTACTAGTAACTTTTGAGTGAACTAATATAATGAAGTTTTGGTATTAGTAATTCAACATTTATAGATCAACAAGCTGTGCTCTGCGGTTTCACCCGCTACTACATAAGGAAAAAAGAAACAAACTAACATAGCGTGATGTAAGCCTATAGCCTTCCTCAATAAATGGATTATTCAACAAAAAGATATGTTATCAATTGGAACCAGTAGTTCCTGAGATTAGCGCAACCAAACAAACAAACACTTCAGATTTATAATAGCTTTTTCAAGTGAAACTTTTTTAATATCGTTGTGATTTGAAACTCGATGAAACAAAAATGCATTATGTAACCAGTAGTCAGTGCTACAACTATATTTGGCTACCTCTTTCTGAATCACACTAACGATTTTACTCCGTAGCTTGTATAAAATTGTGTAATATTTGACGACCCGCGTGGTGGAGCGGTCACCATACCGGTCTGACACGCAGTGGATCCCGGATTCGATCCCCGACGAGACAGAAATCTGAATGATGAGTTTAGATTTCTGTTCTGGGTCTGGGTGTTTGTGTATTCGTCTTTGTGTGTCCATGGCACCCACGACACAGGAGAAATCCTAGTGTGGGGCTATGAGTGTAGAAAGCGTGCGAGCGTGTGTAAAAGCTCAAATTTGGTATATACGAAATAGGATATATGGGCTCCACTGATTACTTTATCGATTTCTGAAAAAGCATAATTCTTAATGCCCTTATGCTGACGTCGGTAAATACACATGGCAGAAGCCTTTTTGATCACTCGTAGATATATTTTATTGATGAATATATTAAAGAAGTTAATTATGTTGTCGTGGGGGAAATTAATGTAGGCCTTTGATCACGTATAGAGAACCGAAGACATATTGAGCTCAAACAGAATGTACTTTGAATAAGTTACTTAAATCTGATATTGATAAACTTGTTATTTCGTAAGCGGAGATTTGATATTAGATCATTAAAAGTTACAAATTGGAGACGAACAGAGATTAAAATGACTATGAGCAGAATCTTAACCAAGTTTCGAACACTCAGAATACATAAATGTGTCTATGTAACACCTTCTCTAAAATGTCTAGAATGAATACGGTTTCGACGTCAAATTAAATTATAAGCGAATGTGACTTAAAGACTGCGCTGTATACACAAAGCAGGACCATAAAACAACATAGAAATGAAATGAAATGTCTTTTTTGAATAGGCCTACGGAGCCCCCGTAGGTCTATTGTCAGTTCCGTAGGCAAATACTCAGTTACAATATTTTTTATACACTGGATCGAAATACGACCTCAACTGAGAAGATTCCGGCAAGAAACTAGCGAGTTTGTCGTTTTTATCTGTAATTTTCTTTTTTTTCTCTTCTATTACACTGTATTGTTTTTGACATACATTTACAACCCCCTTGGGGATAAAATGAATAAATATTTTATTAGTGAGTATCTATATCCTAAAATTAACCTATTCTAAAAGTATTAAATGTTCAAAATTAATCAATAACAATATATAAGTCAACATCCATTTCAGAAGAAGCAACTGAAAATTTCATAGACGTGAACATTTAGTTAAACAAAACCATTTTAAAATCGACCGAGTGTATCGAAATGGCGACAGGGCGAATGACGCGGATTTTTGTTGATATTTCTACAATCCACAAATGACATCGAGCCGTAAAGTTTAACGTAGCTTTTGAGTTCTAGGGTCAGGGTTTTTTTTTTATTTATATTTTACAGCGCCTCTTATATATATTTATTATGTTAATTTTTTGTACGTTTTTTTTTATATCAGCATCACATGTATTTCGGTTGGAAGTGCACATCAGGTCTATCAAAAGTAATTTGGAAAGCCTTCAAAGCTACATAAGACATTCCAAATTAGCTTATTCGTTTTATATGACTGGTAGATGTCACTACTTATTTTCAAATCAAAAATACCGCACATCGAAAAGGGAAGTACTCATTTGCTATATACATCATAAAACAAATCTAGCGCGAAACGTTCTAAAGAAATTCTAAAACGCGATTTCGTTAATGAATTCCACTCGACGTCAACACTTAACGAATTAACATCCGTCACATCACGGCCAGGCACTAAGCAGGGGCCAATGATCGTACAAGTCACAAGTTCCTAAAATTCTTACGTAGTAACTAACACAACGTCTCAAACACGTAAGGACACATCTCTATTCGCGGCTCATCGACACTCGTTTCTGCTACATTGGTTAGAAGGTACGTAACACTTGGTACGGAGTTGGGATTACCACGTTTTGGGCGTACGTGTTTAGTCTATTGCGAATTTTGCGTGCCGGTCGGTGCCGTGACCTTGACTGCGTACGGACGGCTCGCCCTTGACCGCTGGAGTGTCAGGCCCACGTACAAACGCCACAAACTATGGTGTGAACAACGCACGTGGAATACGAAACAATGCGACTCCATGCTCCACCTTATAACGAGTTGTGCCACTTGAGCAATTGTAGCCCCTTTGGGCACAGCTTAAAGCTCTTAATCACGTAATGGTCGGCGGAAGAGACTAGTGGCTTTGTTATTAGAACGTCCGACTAGTGACTAGTGAGGAAGTTGACTTCCGTAATACGCGGTACCAAACTGTTTGAAATTGAGCGCATTATCAAAGACTGCATGGAGTCGTCGCGAATTTTCTCGCAAAAAACTAACATATTTTACTTAAAAATTACTTCAATACTTCAGTACTTATGCCCAATTCAAATAGATCTGTTACATAAGTATGTTTGTTTGATTTTAAAGTAATATAAGCGTAGAATTGATCCATATATAATATTTAACGGGTACGGTTGTATGGCCAAACTTTCGCCGTGACCACCAATTAATTCTTTAAGCCCATAAGCAAGCTTATGTGAATATTACTTCGAACCTAGACCA
>MOOZ01000112.1:743604-761391 GCA_002930495.1 Cecropterus lyciades | reverse complement strand
AGTTGCTAGACCGTAACTAAATGATAAGAGAAACATGATACCAAGTTTATTTTTATTTCCTCTAAAAACGGTAATGCCATTTTATGGAAAGCAATAACGTACATTAAATTACGTAAATTCTAAGGTAAAGTTACCTAAAATTATAATATACAATCTCTCGTCATTCATGCCTTTATCATGTCAAGTCAACTAGTGCCCATTTAAAATAAACCGGAATTAATATAATATAGTACTTGAAATAGAACCTTTACCTATAGTGGTTTCGAAGTATCGTGGTTTAGAAGTGTAAAAATGTAATTTTATTTTTGTCTTTCATCGGAACTATACATATTTATTGTACTAGTTTTTAAGTGTTATTTAATCCGTTTAATTATTTATTTAATTTGTCTCTTTGTTCGGTCCCGACAGAGTCAAACAAAGAGACAAATTAAAATTCAATAATAGAAAATATATCAATAGCAAGACGTAGAATAAAAGACTGAAATAATTGCAAGACCTGTTTTCGGATACAATTAATTGAATTTCTTGCTAAAAATATCAATCAGTTACTTTCAATCAATATGATTGCAATAAATGTTTCATTTCAAATTTCAATCAATAAATAAAAGTGCATACAAAATGCACTTTTATTTAACTTTCTCGGGCGTTTTATTGGTAGTTATTTCAAAATCTCCAACGTTTCTTAACCAAATTAGAATTCCGTATAGACCTATGAAATTGCCGTTTTTCATTAAATTAATGGAGCGTTACGGGAGGCAACAAATTCTTCAATGGCATTTTATACTGCCTCAAGGGTATTGAATTTTTTTCACGAACTTATCCAAATTCTGGAAAAAGTCCGTACGCGCAAGGTCTGAGTACGGCGGATGACGAAGAACTTCCAACCCCAGCTCTTGTAGCTTGGAGACCGTCTGCTGTGCAGTATGAGGTCGCGAGTTGTCGTACAGGAGCAGTGGAGCCGAACGATTGATTGTTCAGTTCTTCATAGTACACATCTGCAGTAATGCTCATCCCGTTTGGTAAGAAGTTGTGATGAATTACAACTGCATTAGACCACCAAACAGCGGCTATCACTCTTCTAAGGGTAAGTTTTCGTTTAGGGCATTGTTTGGGTGCTGAACCAAGGTCCAACTAACTTGCTGAGCGCTTACGATTATCGAACAGGATCCATTTCTCGTCACAAGTAACAATGCGGTTCAGAAATCCTACATTTCTATGCCAGTTGAGCAGTGCAAGGCACGTCTCGACGCGTATTTCGCGCTGGCGATCATTGAGTTCGTGGGGTACCCATTTGTCAAGATTGAGTATCATCCATAGATTGAGTATCATCAGATTCCACAATCGCCTTTAATTCATCATTGTCCACTAAAGTTTTCGGACGACCAAAGGATTCATTTTTCAGGCCCAAACCCAAACCAATAACGGGTGGTGCGTTCGTTTGTAGTGTTCGCTCCGTAAACGTCGTTGATGTTGCGTGCCGCTTTGTTGCCACGATGGTACTCACACCCCATAATTACCCGAATTTTTAACGTATCCATGATGACGAAAAATGTTCGAATGCGATGAAAACAAAACGCTTACTATCAAGCAAATGACGATTTTAGAAAAAATAATTCCAGGTTTTTAAAATAAAGTTAAATTGAAATTAGAATTATCAGCCAAAAAATATTTCGATTTGAAATGGTCAGTCCGGCAGAACGGCAATTTCATAGGTAAAAACCTAATACTAGGTAGGTATGTAATAATTTTTATCACTGATATTGCCCCTTTTTTTGTTCTCAAGGGGGAAACCTTTAAAAGGTACCCGACGCCGTGGGAGCGACGCCAGGTTATGTGGGATTTTTACCGCACTAACACCCCCCTGGTGGCCGTCCTCGGCGCTATGAAGAGGACTCCGGGATCTCCAAAGGAATGCGACCGGAACGCGTTGCCCTATCGAACTCTACCCTGGTGAGCGACTGAGCCCACCGCACCATCTGGTTTTTACGACGTTATGCAACCACGTTTACCGCCGTCCTTCTCGAGGTCGATTGGTTGGACGGTTCGAGCTCCCACTCTTGTCGCTCGCAACCCCGGCAGCCCCCTTTAGTCGCCTCCTATGACAGGCAGAGAATACAGTAACATTATTCTGATCCCGGAACTACAGAGACACTGTGCCAGGGAACGTTATCTACGTCCGCGGCTCCTTCGCGCGGGATCTGCGCGCTCTCTGGCCCATTTGGCGTCGTCCTTCGCGAGCAAGACGCGGTCGCAGAAGGTAACTACGCTGTCCCATGCCTCGTCCCTCCCTGCCTATTTCATGCAGATACTCACCGAAACAGCCATGTCCGGTGATCATTTGTGTCAGTCGGAATGTGACGCATTTCCTCTTAAGCCATGCTCGTAAGTTGGGCAGTACCGCGCTGACTGCGCATTGGCCTGTTGGCCTGCGCCCCGTGGCTCCTGTAACCGTTCACGCCAGCGTCTTAGGGCGCGCCAGCTGGCTCTCGTTCGAAGCGTTCTGACCGTCTCAGAATGAGCCCTCTGACGGAGACCGCGGATCTTAAAGAAGATCTCTGCGGTCATATCCGCCAGAATATAGGGGCGGGAACCGCCCTAAGACACTAGCCGCCTCATACTATATCATTCGGTACCCTCGCGCGACTATAATCGCGATTACGCGCTACGCGACATCCAATTTGGCCGCGAGGCGTCGGCAGTTCGACTGCCTGTGCGACCATACAGGCGCATTATAAAGCGTGATAGAGCGCACGACACTTGCGTAGAGGCGACGGACTTAAACCAGGACATGGTAATTTTTAAAACTGCTGTGATAAGGCAGAAATAGATACTTATTTCTGCCTAATAATAGCCATGTTAAGAGGTGCGGTAAGGGTATATTTATCCGAAGCATTACAGCAGGGGTACCAAAGTAACTGCAGCCGCCCTCAGGTACAACTCTGATTTTATCTGGACTTCATGGCGGCATTGGCGACTTACCATCAGATGGACTGCATGCTCGTTTGTTGTTTTATGTTCTAAAAAAATGTTACAGCGGTACCGCCGGAGTCAAAGTTTGCCTTTAAAGTCAATAATTAAATTATTTACCACTTAACTAAACATACCCTTTCATCTGACGCGAAAACATCGCTCTTTAAAGCATAAGACCGTGTTAGATTACTATTATTATACGGAACCTGTCATACACAGCATTCCCAGCTGACTGGTTTTTGTGTCAGTTACATTTATCACAATCTACATCTTAACCAATTACATGGTGCATTACAACTGACGGATTGCAAAACAACTTTTTTATCGGAGCACTCTCACGCGCCAGCGGAAAGTAGTGGGAACGTATGAAACAATAAAACGAAACAAAAGTGTGAATTGGTTTATTTGGGAGTGGCGCGACGGTCAAATACCGCCACGACGTAAATAACTCTATATATAAAGTGAGGATAACACTACTTCGCAACGGTCCGTTACAATGTCTGATTGCATTTAATTTAAACCGTGCAGTTTGCACCGCTCTTTCTCCCACATAGGACACGTGCACGACATAAACAGCAACAAAAATCTCCCTTACCACACCCTTCAGTCCAAAACATAGCAGTGCATAAGAATACAGTTCCTGAGTCGAACCATAAATAGTTTTACCACCTTTTTACTTAAATAAAAAAAAACTGTTCTCCATCAATCTTTGATCCGCACTCGTGCTAAATTTAATTATCAAACATCAGCCGTGTGAACACTTAACATTAGGTTAACTGCATACCCACTCATTTGCTTCCGTGACACAAAATTAAATACGACTATGACGGTGTCCCATCAGCCAGTTTTATCATTAACACATCAGTTAGTAATGATAAAACTATAAAACGGAATCACAGTGTGAATTGCTTCATTTGATCCTGGCGCCGGCGATGCTCAGCCTCGCTTTAATGATATTGTTTTATTACAACACGGCATGCTGTCTGTGATGTTAAGTGGTCGGATACCCATGAACATTAATAAATAAAAATATGTAATAAAACAATAAAATAGATGTAACATACCATCATAAATTCTTCAACGGTACATTCTTCGCTAATTGTCATTTGAAATTTTCTATCGTTTCTTTTACGTTTATTCTTTTCCAATTTTTTATATCGAATGCTTTTAGAATTTACAATTATGCGATAGCATCAATCATTATGCAAATTTCAATATCCTAAGTAGATAACAGGTACCATAATTGTGTTAGCAAAAAATCTGACTTAATATTACTCGTAGTTCTTAAACTGATTTTATAACGACAAACCTGCTTTAGAACTAATATAAGAATTGTATTTTGTTAGAGTCAGTCAGTCAGTAATTTTAACACAGCATTTAAGTAGCGATAGAACTGAAGGTCAAAATCGTTCAGTGTTAATTCAATGACATAAATTTATCCTCAGATAAAAGAAATAATTAACAAATACATATTGTTCATTGTATTTGTGCTGCATAAACCCATATTCCAGTATAGACTTTCACTTAAACGTGATGGAAACTATGAAACAACCATAAATACACATCACTATTGTCTATCAGCACATTCCCTATTATTTAATATAATATATAAGTTAATCATAATTTAGAAGTAACATTGAAAACGTATTATACTAATGGGCTTTGAACTGCGGTAACTGTTAAATAATTTTCATAAAAGCATATAAACTACATCGTTACTTTTCCGAAAATCTGTTTGATGGAATCAATCGGCCATCACGTTTCCCAGTAGAATATATTTGAATTAAATAACTATAAAGATCTCAACAGTATTTATTTAATGACTGGCAACAAATAACCGACAACCATTTAATGTTGGAGTGCTAGATAGAAAGTGAGTTGCTTGATATGCTTTTAGGGACGGGTTTAGTTTTGAGACAATTAGAAATAGTTTGTGTTGAACCTTCTTTAGAATCGTTGTGATTTGAAACTCGATGAAACAAAAAGACGTTACGAAAGCAGTTGGCGACTACAACAAGATGCCGCTGTACTCCATTCTGTATCACGTTAACGATTTTACATCGTAGTTCGTGAAAGAACTTAAGTTTGGTATATATGAAATAATAATTAATAACCTTATGCTTACTTACGTAACCACTTTGCGTGTAACTGGGTCGAAATATCGGCAAAAAGAAATTCAAAACCGCATATCGTGAGTACCCGTAGCATATTAAAAAGCTTATGCTTGTTTATTATTTAGTGAACACGTCAAGAATCAAAACGAATCACCTCAATATATACTATTATAACGGACGTAATATTATAAAGGGATATACCCGTAGTATATTGTCGAAATACTGGACAAGAGCATTGTAAGTTGACTGAGGACTGAAAGCTCATTCACTCAAATTGTGCGCTAATTAGCTTGAACTGCATAGATATTGGCTTAGACAGGGCGCTAATTTGGTTTACATAACACCTTTTCGACTGATGTTATGTCAGAAATCGTACACATAAGACTGAGAGTTTGCAAAGATAATAAGGCATTGCCTGAATACTATGACAGTCGAAAAATGTTATTCAAAAACATTTTTATTAAATCTTACTTCGTGCAAATCACATTTCGTTAGATTTTATCAATTAATTCTATTATTTATTTAATTTTAACAAACAATACATCTAACGCCGCATTCAGCGAATCGGGTGATATTCAATTACGGACACAAGACAATCGACACAACACTGTTTTGAGTTTTACTTTTGCGATACGATTGACGATGAGATCAATTTTAGATTGTGGAAATAAATATTTGCAATTGATTGTGAAGTGTTAGATCCGGGTAAAGAATGTTTTTTTTTTCAATTTATAGGTAGGTAGTAGTAGTAAATGCCTCTATTACATACATGCAAGATTCTTGGGTAGAACCGTACATTTTGCCTTATTTGGAATTGTTCTCTTATTCGGAAATGGAAAATTCTTGTCTTATTTGGAATTGATTGCAGATGTCTACGGACGTTAATGTCCACTTACCATCGGATGGACAGCACGCTCGATTGCTCCTACATAAATATTAAAAAAGGAGAAGCAAAAGTCGCAAGTCACTTGCGACTTTTGCTTCTCCTATAAATTTTAAATGCGAGTCAATGCTCACTCACTCCTACTTCGTTACTGTTCCGTCTTCGTTACTCATCTATTTATTATTATCACTATGTACCCAGGGACATCCTTGTGCATACAACTGGTTTCCTCATGCACCTTTCTCTTGACCTCATCAAAATATTTAACGCACTCAAAAATTAAATGCACTTACCATAGTACGGGTGAACATAGAGTGATAATTATTATAGAGTGCATCTATCTAGTTCGGTAGGATCGTAGGTACGCAGGTAGGTCGGCAGGTATTTAAAAAAAAACTAGTTTAAATATAAATGTAACTAATTTGATCATAATTACGATATTTATTATTACAATATGAAATCAACTGATTAACTCAACTTAAACTTGAATTAGGACTGCCCTGTACCACGCCAAAGTATTTTATAAACATAGAAGCAGCAAACGAGCACGCAGTCAACTCGATGATAAATTTTGCGATATGTATTCACTGCCGTATACGGACAATTGTTACTAACATCATGTAAAACAGGGGTTCTACTTTAAGCCGATAATAGATTCTTTATCTAGAAGTAGTAAGGAATCTATGATTGGCTTAAAGTCGCTTCATCTGAAAGTGAGACATGTTCTGACTTATGCCTACTGTTCCTACCTGACAAACCTCGCTCTATACATTGTAATTACTCCGAGCGGCCAACGCGTTTGTCAATCCGCTATCGAGCGTTGGGAAAAAGGCTGGTCTTTGATCGGTGTGGGTTTGGGCGTGAGGTTCGTCGACCTTGGTGGAATGCGACTGCGAGCGCTGGGCGATTTTTAATCGCTCCAATTGATAACGTTTGCGACTGAGCGGTAATGATTGAGATAAAAAAATAAAATAACCAGGCTAATCTGAGTTATGGTTTGGAAGGTGGTAGAACAAGTATGGTTAAACTGGGAAGGTACCACTGCCGCACCTATTTCTACGTGTAGTTGTTACATTCTAGTGGAAAGCAGAGAAACATGAGGCTTCGACATGAGGCAAAAGACTTTGTACACAGAGGGAGCAGATATTACAATTATGACACTCCAATGTGCGTAAGATAAAAATAGTACTATTTTTTTTACCCAGGAATTCACAAGCTAACATGAAACCTATCCCATTTAATAACATATCCTTTCCCTTAACGAAACCTACTCGACAGTGTAAAGCACCACGGCCACACCAATTTGTGCCTAATAACAGCACTGCGCTGCATTCTGCTTTGAAGGGTGTGGTAAGGGCATACTTATCCGAGGCATTCCAAGTTAGACCTCAAGAGTAGCAACGCTTCTCATTTTAAGGTAAGACCCTGATCTCTTCTGGTTTATTACAGATGTCTATGGGCAGCAGGTACTTCAGTATAGATACCATCATCAGGTGGACTGCATAATCGTTTGCAACTTCAATATTAAAAAAAGACAACCCAACAATCTTACAGCGCTCAAACTAAGAGACTTTCAAATAGCCTCAATTTTATATTATCTACAACATACTGAAATACGTCACGGAAAGGTCATGGATACGCAATAAGCGATTTCCAATCGCTCCAGCAGCAAGTGAGCCACGCCCCACACACTCGACAACATACGAAACAAAAAGACTATCAGTTATTCACTTAAGCCCCCTGCGCTGTAAAATGATGAATTTTTCTCGAGTGCCTAGTCTAGACGATGCATGGGTATTTCCCGTTCGGTTATAAACCCTATTACCATAACAAAGGGACCGGAACCGAACAGAGGGTGGCCACTAAATTAATCACGTCGAGGACCATAGAGGAACGTTTTGAAAGCTCGTGCCTAAGAGTGAGTTTACAAATCTATTATTGAGGGGTGCGCCGGCATGGTAACTGTATGGAAATTTTAGACTAGTGCTTCTCAAACTTGATTCAAGTACGACCCAATTACAAAATCCATTATTATCCTTCCCTCCCATTTTTTTTTATTTTCACACTTCGGAAACATGTCGGCAAAAAAGAACAATCATCCGTTTCTGAAATAAGTCATCGAAAAAAGGGTTGAATAAAATGAATTACCCCATAAAGAGCTTCCACATTCCTCTAAATTCCTCTGTCCCCTCATTATATGCACATATCATTCCTATCACGTGCCTTATTATCTCCCTGAAGGCCTTCAACGCACGCGGAAGGGCGTTGTCGCCCAGTTGAGAAACACTGGCTCAGTCTTAGCGAATATTCGACGAAGTCGTACTATACGTACGAATAATGTAAAGGCAATTTATGGTTCACTGCGGTACAACACCGGTAGGTCTATTTTCTTACAGTTCCAATATTTGCCATTGTGTTGTTTGGTAAGAAATACATATGTATATGGATTAGAGGTTCTAACCAAGTTTTTAAACCGCAGCAACACCGCTTCGAATATACTCTTTCAATAACAGGTAGAAAGAACACTCGTCAGACATCGTTCATGTCTGACAACCGAAATTGTACCACTTAAGTTACTTATAATTATTCCCAAAAATAAATATACGAATATAAAATAATACTAATTTCATACTAATTGCTACCAATCTACTATTCAAAATATTACAACCACGCTAACAGTTGTTGATAAATATTTTGGCCTCCAAGATACCGTTATGTACACGAAATTATTTTAATTATGAAAAATTTAACATTATGAAATTAAATTCGATAACAATTTCGATTCAGTGACGAAATTATTTTAATTAATTATTCAAAAACGATTTTACTTTTGTGACATCTATCTCGATAAAATATAAATCAAAACATTATCTTAAGACAGAATTTCCATACAAATAGATAACGCATACTTACACAAAGCATCGATCAATAATTATTTTTAACGATTTCTCTTAATTTTCCTTTATTCCCTTTACACTGTACCTTCCGGTATACGTCAATAAACCAGGCACCCTTATTTCGAAGTACAAAGTAATATTAGGTTACAACGTTAGGTAGTCAATAGTTCATTTGAAGTTGACCTAAATTGGTTTAGCAGGTTTCTAATGAGCAGGTGAGACAAAACCCTATTTTACTACTATTTTTAACCGACTTCCAAAAGAAAGAGGTTATCTATTCGCCATATATCTCTTTTCATTAAAGTTAAATACGCAACACACAAATTGTATTGTATTGAAGTGAAAGCACCGACAAAAGGAACTTAGCAATCATTTTTACACCAACAGGCAGACATTTAATCCATACAGGGTATACTTATAAATAATTTCCGAGTATACGCGCAACTTGTAAACATATGTCACTTTTTTCGCGGCGCGCGCGTACGTACGAGAGTTACATAAGAAATAACTACATAATTAATCACTGAACGTCATTATACGTCAACAAAAAACCACTTGGTATTTGTTACCAATTAACATAAACACATATAAATACCTGCGTGAGATCCGTAATGAATGTGCGGTGGTATTCGGCCGTCAGGGGGCGCTGCGGTATTCACACACCACGATTACTGGAGTCACTGAAATGTATCTACTGAATAACGAGAGCTACGAAGCTAGCATGCCACAGTCACATGCCATCATATCACAATGATATGATACCAGTTTGAAATTCGTTCTTTCACGGCAGAGGTGTTCGGTTCGAATCAAGAACACGGACCTCTGATATTTTGAAATTAAATGCGTTTTAGAAATTAACTATCACATACTTTGACAGTGAATGATAATTTCTCGCCGAAAGTTACATATTTAAAAGCTCTCCTTTCATAACATTGAAATAGAAAGCAAACACGGAGACATCATGGACATCTGAAATCGATCAAAGACTAGAGTCTTACCTGAGGCTTAACGTACGTAATTGCTGAAGACTAATTGGAACACCTAGGATAAATGTAGGGTACATTTATCCTAGGTGTTCATTACCACACTCATTCGACCAGAACAGAGCAGTATTAAGCACTGCCGTAATTCGTCAGGAATAGGAGTAGCCACCACACTCCGGAGGCATCACCATGCTTCCGGAGTCGAATCAAAAAGGTTTCTCTACCACCTTCAAATGCGTGCCGGTAATTGGAGTCATAGACCTTAAAAGGGGAAAGCAGACTTTCATCCCATTAATTTGAAAACTTATTCCTTACTTTCCTAACAAACATACAATAATCATAGTATGTAACATACTCTCCATATATGAAAAACAAATCTCAACAAAAAAGCGTCTGCGCTCTAATGAAGAGCTGGAAGGGCATGTTTTAATTAGCCGGCGCGTGCGCACGCAACCATGCGCCAGCTATTCTAGATCCGACACGCTTCGGGTAAAATTAATGTTGGATGATGCGAGATTAGAAATACACCGACTTCTCTTTAACGCGATACATGACCCGTGACGTAACAAGCGAATTATTAGTATCCCTTTGATGTCATGACATTATTGTATTGCACTCACGTAATTGTTACATTGCATAGCTTCAATGTTTTGGTTCTACTGTTAATACACATATTATAAGAATAATTATTTTGTATTAGATTACAGTAGCAACCGAGTACGCAGTCCACTTGATAGTAAGAGGCCGCTGTCGTAAGGACATCTGTAAGAAACTTATTACAGAACATATGAACATTACATTGGAGTTCTATCTGAAGACAGTCCAAGATGCGTTGCTATTTCCAAGCGCTAAGATGGTCGCTTCATAAGAAAGTAAGCCGGTATTTAACCAACCAATTATATTTCGCTTAAACGACTCATTCGACTCTTTCGATTTTACACGAGTCGAATGCGAATCCTAAGACTAAAAGGGCCCGGCAACTGAGTCTTTATTTTAAAGCAGAGCCTTGTAAAATTAAACGGATTTTTTGTAAGACAGTAAAATACAGTTTATTTCATCGCACGTTGGGTACGCCTCGAATAAGTGTGTCTTACCACACTCTTCAAACCAGAACACAGCAATGGTTAACACTGGCATTGTTAGGCGGAAATTAGTGTGGCGGTGATGCCTAAGGATCTGAACACACAAAGAGTACCTTAACTCATTGCAGATTAAAATAAGAAAAAGGATAGGCCTTCAAACTTAGGCATCCGTGACAGAGGTCCGTAAATATTAAAAAATATACATTTATCATGATTGTAAAGTTTAAATAAAAATAATTAAATCACTATAGTGATGTTAACCATTAGATTATAATTAATTAAAATATAAATCATAGTATAAATCTAATTAAATTTAAATTAATTAATGTAATTGTTACGAATAAACGCTGTTTAAATTCTGACAAGATAATAAACTTCCTGGAGGTTTTAGCATCCGACTTGGAAGATCATAAATAAATATGAAATATATGTACATATTTCATATTTATTTATGTTCATTAAATTGTAAAATCTCACTTTAACCAATAAACAGTTTTTAATGACGTTTAAAAGTAGGATATAAATCAAGGTTTATGGGTCCCACAGGGACGCTTACACTTCCCCGTTGTATTTGAATAAAGCCTCAGGACAGCCGTTAGATTAAACACTTCCGATATACTCGACTGGGAACGAATAGAAATAAAACATTGTAAGTAGACTAAATTCGCCAAAATGTCATTAAAGTTTTGAACAGAAGTACAAAACACATTTACTCTTATATCTAAACCATTTTATCCTGTATTGTTAGAGATTATCTCTAGTAATAAAAAATACATACGAAAAGTGTGTTATATACTCATCGTCTCACACTAAGATTCCTTGTGTCATGAAAACAGCCATGTGGAGCCATGAAAACACAAATACCCAGACATAACAACTATTTAAGTCCATTTAAGTCCGATCAAACCTGGGACATAATGCGTGTTCTGTTCCACCACGCCGGACGATAGATCTACATATAGTTTTACAATATAGTGTAAAAATAAGTAATAGACACATATAAAATTTATCATCCACTTACAAATTCTTTAAGAATCTGACAGAATACAAATGCCATCAAAAACATCCTGTAAAAAAACAAATCTCGCAGCTCAATTTTTCTACCGTAAAAAGTTGTGAATTCCATGTAATACCAAGTCGGTTAATTTATTTAGCCACTACTTAAGGGACCTAGGTTATCACGTAAGTTATTATCATATCAATATTAAGAATCTTGTACGTTTTAAATAAATAGATCGACTTGGCCATCGCATGACTAGATTGTTTAGTATATAACACACAGCACTAAGGTTCAGCAACCTGGTTTGTCGGTTTATCTTTCCAAATGGATGTGGGATGATCTTTAAAAAGTTAATGGTCCTGAAATTTTAATGACTAACTAGAGTATTAGTGAATTGGTTGCACTAGATCCCGTCTCCACTTCTCGGTTTATTGACAAATTTAAGCCATGTTGTCATCAGAGGAGCCGCTTGGAAAAGTTATACATTCGTTTTGGAGACGACTTTAAATCGCGTGGAGCGCAATAGACTAAACAATGTAATTTAATTTAATTATGTATAAATTGTAAGATACATTGCGTTTTCCTGCGATGGCCAAGGTTATTCCGGTACTACTTCTTGAGGTTCAGGTACAGATTTTCTCAAATCCCACTCCCTGTCTCTATGTGTTTTTCTCGAAGGCTTTAATTAACTGCTTGAATAACTTTGTAATCCCATTATTCACGCTGATGTATCTAGAAAACTGGACAGAAATTATAAAACGTTTTCCCTTGCACTAAACACTAATTAAACTCTAAATTTGAAGGTTCTATGTCTACTAAAAGTGCCTTGGACTTTTGATGATCGGTCAGTCAGTCAGTCAGTGACAAAATTAAGAAAGTTAGACTAATTTCAATTCTTAAACTAGTTGTTCAAATTGAATGAAATTTTAAATATACCGTGTTTACACAATGCCTGCTTAGTAACTAAAAATTCAGGCTTCTTGTTACATGGGGGTCGAAAAAGGCCTGAATTACTTCGAGAAAAGGATGGTAACGCTCATACCGCTTTTTTGCTCGACTTGGGGGGGGCACTGCCGTGCCCCCAAATCAGTGATAATAAATATTTTAGGAATCTATGGAATTTGCCACTGTGAAAAATATGATCCGAATAAATTGGTTCCGACTCAATTTGTTATTAATAAAATGTAAAAAAAAAAAAATTTGGACCATTAATATTGTCGAGATATAATTTAGTACACTGACCAATGAAAGTGACTTTAGGGCTTATTTTATTAAAGTGTTATATCTCAATACGTTTGGTCGATTTTTTACAGAAAACGGAAAACTTTCTCGATCCTTTCTTAACGAGAGGATCAATCAATGCCAGAAGCAATTAACGTTTATCTTAAATTTTTGATTCGGAAATCATTACGACAAGTACTTAAATAATTACACCGCTTGAATTGAGATATGAGTAAATATATAGATTCGAATTATGTCAATATGGTATATGGTTTATTCGCTCATAAATAAATAATTAGATATCAACTATTCAAGCTGTTTTTTTGACACAACAAGTAGGCAAATACCCAGACTCAGTGTAATTGAAGCACAAATTTATAGATCGTAAAAGACTAGCCAATAAGATTAATCAAAGTTGGGCACGGTCAGGACTTGAATGGGTGACCTCCCGGAGCTAAATTCATGCTCATTCCTGTGCTTCTGAGAGCACGTCATGCCATCGTTTCCTGTTAATTATAATATAATTACGATCATTTAACCTTGTCGAATAAAAGTAGCAGACGAGTACTAAGTAGAAAAGTGCGTTGACAAGGAGAACGAATTTTACTAGCCTCGGGATTAGAATAGAACTTCGGTATAACTTGCTTATTGTAAAAAGCGACTACAAGGGGGAGATGCGAGCGGCATGAGGCATGACTCGAACTGTCCAGTAAGCGAACCCGGGAAGAAGTACAGCGGTATGTGTTCGCATACCGTCGTAAAGACTAAACGGTGCGGTTTGACGACCGCTCGCCTGATGATGCATCGCGCATAGAGAACTCCGGTTATGTTCCGTTAGAGATGCCGGAATCCACTTCTGCGATGAGGACGAGGACGCCGAGGACGGCCATTAGAGGTTATTTTATTCGGTAAAAATCCCACATGCGACGACGTTGCTCCCACGGCGACGGGTACGTTTTGAAGGTTCCCCGTCGATAACATAAAATACGGTAAATAAGTAGAAAAACTCCTTTACAGTTATAACTTACAATTTACTTTTCCGTGATGGGCAAAAATAGAAACAATAGTTGTTTTGACGTAACGTAATAAAATCGTACTAAGGACACAGTTCTACCACCTATAAACAAACTTATCATTTAAAATACTCCGCTTTCTAGTTCAATACCCTGTATGTTTTGTATCGATTTGAAATAGTCAATTTGTAAGTTTTACGAAATATCCGCCCTTATCTCGCTTCTTCGTAGATCGAAGCGCTTCCTGGGGTCAGCGCCCTTGGTGTATTGTTTGTTTTTAATTTGATAATCTTGATCATGATGCGCACGCGCCCACTCCTCCAGCCCGATGGTATCGCTTTCATTGTTGACAGTGACGATTCTATACAATACTTTAGGTGTTTTTTGTTTTATATAGAAAAGGCGGAGGAACATAAAACCATGTGACGTTAAGTTGTTACTGTTACTCAGGGACACCTCTCTCGCATCGGCATTGCCGTGATTTTAACTTAGCTTTGAAAGAAGCCATGTCCTGAAAATAACTTAAGACGCACGTAAGAGTTTACCTACTACTCTTACGTAACTCTTACGGTCAACAATTATATTACTTTTGAAACATTCAATATTAGCATCTAGTAAAGGTAGTAGAACTAGTACCTACCTATGTATCTAGGTATGATTTGACCAGGGAGGTACCACCGCCACAAATAGTTTTAGCGTGAAGCAGTTATTAGATTAACTTCAAATAAATTCTCTGTTGTATATAAAGTTGTTTACTGATTGGCGACACTAACGCTTACCATCAGATAGACTGCATGCTAGAATGCTACTTCGATCGAATTTGATACACTGATAGTTTATGACTCAGCTTCACACATAATACTTATTACCATGATAGACGTGACCAAAGCGGGCGGAACCGCGAGAATAACCTAGTCTGATATAAAAAAACAGTTACCATCTTAGTGAGATGGTATCCTATGTAATCCTCAACGTACTCGGGTAACTTAGCAACCCAACGCGCATTTACATTCAACAAATGATAATGACAACGGAAAATGATAAGGCGTCGTCACTGATAAAACCGATGCCACGGGAACCGCGCTATCGGCCGCGATCACAAATCACGCATCTTATCTCCAATCAGACGTTCAAACTGATCACGCATCGTGCGGTTGTACGCGTTGAATATTGTATCAACGTATCGCGAATATAATAGTATTAGTGAGATTTACTCACATACTTTAATCTCTGACCTTGTACATAGTAGATTAAGCTCGTTTGATCGAATGAGGAAGCGTTATATTGTTGATAAATGTATAGATATCATGTCAGTATATTATTTTATAAATTTCCTTTTTGGTATAATATGGAAGTAGCAAACGAGCATGCAGCCCAACTCATGGTAAGTGGCCACTGCCGCCTGTAATGAACTCCAGATAAGATGATAGAGTCTTAACTGAGATCGATCACATATGCGTTGATATATGTATCTACGGATTAAGTTAAAACGTCTACAGAATGTATGTCTGATTTTCCACATCCTGTAGATTAGAACACATCAAACTACACTAATTCACCTCATATACTGAGTCACTAACTAAATTTGCCACCGAGAGGACTATGAGCCAACACAGACGTCTTTTAACCCCTTCAGCATATACATTTTATAAACAGACATGGCAATTGATTGTTATGTAATCCGAAAAAAATATATATGGCAATCTCAGAATGATTTTATGTTTGGGTAAGTGATTATGAAAGGCATCATAACATACATTTTCTGTTATTGCATGAATGAATATCAAATAGAGTACTTACTCACTGATTAGCCTTGCCATTAGTTCACAAAATATTCATATTTACGTCAACCCATTATTATTCCACACCTGGGCACGGGTCTCCTCTCAGTATGATTGAGTTTTAGAACAAAATCCACCACGCCTGCTAAGTACGAATTGATTCCACACACCTTTGAGAACGTTTTTTAAGAACCCTTTGTTGTGTAGGTATCATCACAACGTTTACCTCAGTGACTCATATGATTTCTCCGGAACCTAATTTGAGTATAAACTCAGTCAAGAGAAATCTTGGAGCGAGAGCAATTGTCTCGTTGCGTAACATGTAGGGGCAACGCTTGAGGGATAGCACCGAATTAGCTCGACAGCGATACAGCCCGATTTAGAAATGTCCCGTTGACAAAACGACACCGAACGCACCATAGCGATTGGGTAGCAATCACACCGTTCATTTAATAAACAATACAAATGCTATGGTAAATAAAACGTTCAGATATCAATTAAATTTTAATTAAAACGTACATTTTCTTTAATAAAAAATGTGACATGCTTCCCACGGCATATTCGGCTTACATTTCTTGGGGACATTTTGGATAGAAAATATTAAACACAATGAATATACGATGGATTGTAAAAAAAATACAAGTAATCTCTCTAATCTTCTTTAAAAACAGTTAAAACAACTATAACTAAAGCCCATAGTCGCGTGGTAATATGAAGTAGTATCTATTATTTGCATTACACTTCCCAACCGTTACGCAATTATTATTGCAGTAATAAGCCATAAACTGGAACAAATTGAAATACTATAAGTTAAAAAAATTAAAAAGGCTAGTGTAATACTTCAATATTAATAATAGATTAAAGATAACAATAAATTAAAACAGTTTAACGACTTTGAAATCAACGACACGTGATATTTCTTTACGCATAATTATGTATTCGTATGTATACTAGACTTCATAGCATTTTATTTGCTAATAAAAACATCATAATCAATTTTGTGCGCGACGGCGCGAGCTGTAACTATATTTTCACTATAATAAACCCCTAGCGTCTCAACGTAATTAAATCGGGCTAGAAAAGATGAAAGAAATAACGCTTAAATTAATAGAAGCTTTTTATCGTGACTGTAAAATCGTACGAATATCGGCCTTTCAATCCGGAGATAGGTTCCAGAACCAAATACTTACGTTTTTTCTAGATACTTTACCAGATACTTAAGTTCTATACGAAAATATGCATACAAATATATTTACATGACAGAATCAGAAGCGGGGGGAATATTGAACTAGTAGTAGACGAAAAACATAAACCATCTACGTTTTGCAAAATTAGAACGAACAACCAATCTCAGTAACTACCACCATTTCCCTGTTCTGATAGCATAGATTCAAAAGTATACCTTTTAAATGTAATTAATGAATAATTAGTGAATAAGGAGCTCCGAGCTCACCCGATACAAGATCTACGTGTTACAGTAAAGTGTGACAGCCGGCGTTCGTTAATAGCCAGTTATTTCGGGACACGAGACAACCGAGTTCACGCCGACAACGACCAGACGCGAGGTGGGAAGATGACTTATATGGTGTGGAAATGTTACGTCACTGGAATCGGACACTGACGTCTACGGTCGAGGTGGTATTACACGTATATATGCATGTATTTTTATTAAATTGAAGTAGAAAACTGCATTCACTCTGGATGATAGTAAAGGGTCACATAGAACAGGGGATCTATAGGTGTTAGATGATAAGTGTAGCTGGAAAAATCATATTGATAAAGTCTGTGCAAAAATAAATAGATTTATATACCCATTATGGCGCATTCCGAAAATTAGTGATAG
>MOOZ01000112.1:670319-682108 GCA_002930495.1 Cecropterus lyciades | reverse complement strand
TCAGACTTTGATCTTACCTAGAGTTGATTACAGATGTCCATGGGCGGCAGTATTCACTTACCATCAGGTGGGCTGCATGCTCGTTTGCTACTTCCGTAGTATAAGAAAAAAAATATATATCACCATGACACATTATTGGTGATCGTCGTTCACTCACAAGAGGGTCAATAAAGCTATTAGAGGGCGCTGCGTTCCTCATTACCGATACCGAATGGGCGGAGGGCGTAATGGATTATCCACATGTTAAGTGTTTTGGAGGACTACTGAAAATGAATATAAAAAATAATCTATGTTACGAAATCAATCTTTAGTTTAATAAGATATTATGAGACAATTGTAATTAACTAAAACACTTATTCCCGCTTCATACATTCTTACAAGTTATTTTGTCTTTAGATGATAATAAATATGTAGTTGTATACAGATACACACCGGTAAATGTCAGTGTTACCGACATTTTGTACACACAGGTATTACCGACATTTATATACAAGTTATTAATCATTGTTTTAGTAAAAAAAGCAACAAGAATATTATAAGTTAAAAAGAGGACCAGTTTCTAAGTATATAGAGGATATAGACTATGCTGAGGTTGGCGGATTATGATATAAACATATTGTAGTGTTAATATGATATGTCAATGGCATGTGGCTTATAAGATGCAATCGTGCTGAAATAATGAAAATTTACTATTATCATAATTTCATCACAAGGTATATCTCGATCCCGGCAGTGTGAAAGCCTAAATTCCATAACATTAAATGATCAATAAAAAACGTTGTGTGTGCAATTCACACACGGCACAAATGAAACTTAATAATATAAATAATAAATTAATTTACAATAAATATATATTGTACGCTACGAAGCATCGCACAAAGAGGAGACTGAGAATATAAAATACTGTGTAATAGAATACATTACATTTTCATTCTCTCACCGACTTAATCCTATATACATACATATACATTTATGTGTTTGTTTTTTTTTATCGAGATTCAATCACGATTCTCGAGAAATTTCACTTTTTTAACTCAATAAATTGATGCCAAATTTTCAAACTTCAAAAACAGGAAATAGTTCTATCTCGCCGTAACAACATGGTCACCCAGAAAGCTGGGGAGAAAGATAACACGACCAATTTGCAGATCTAATTTCAGCTGTACAATCCGCGGAGGGCGTCGCGGTGGCCCTAGACGTGGCGTGAATCCCGCACTCACATTACCGTAATGTCCTTAGTTCCCAACAATATGTCGACACTAGTTTTTTCCAAGATGACGCCTCTTAAGATTGATGCGTAATGCCAAATTGTTTCTGTCCTCTCGACAATGTGGTCACGATCTATCTTTCTTCATATACAAAATTAAATAAATAGCGCATTTTACGCACATAGCCCCACGCTTTAATTTCCATAACCAATTTATAAATTTAAGTAACATCAGACACTGTCGGAATTCGAATGGAAAACTCTAGTAATTAACTTCCATACGTACTAAAACCGTTAACTAGTAACCGCTAAAAATATTTTCAAAGCATTAAAAATCGTGCTTGAAATAATCAAACATTAATTTGGTTTGGTAAAACGTATCATCTTACTACTGTGGTTACAATAGTCCACAGAGCAAGGTCGTAGAAAATGTTATCTTCCACCAGTTATTTAGGAGTCCCGTACTCAGCAGTGTAGTTCAAAAAACGTCACCACAACCAGCAAGCCAATTGCGATAAAATGTTAATTTTACTTCACAAAACCTAAAATAATATCAATTTATCATTTTGTTGTTATATCAATTTTTTTTCAGTTGATACCCACACCACGCAAAGACTATTAAATATATACCAATAAACTTTAATTAAGTTCAAACTTCATATTCTTGACATAATTGCTGAGT
This sequence comes from Cecropterus lyciades, assembly GCA_002930495.1. Taxonomy (NCBI): domain Eukaryota; kingdom Metazoa; phylum Arthropoda; class Insecta; order Lepidoptera; family Hesperiidae; genus Cecropterus; species Cecropterus lyciades. The sequence goes on along the minus strand of MOOZ01000112.1, from coordinate 680,219 downwards.
GAGTAATTAGGATTTCATAAATTCGATTTAACTTTAGACCAAATAAAAAAGTCAATATTTTCTTTTATTCAGTCCCACGAAATCGCTAGCAAAAACATATTACACAAAGCTTTAATCTATGCGCTTCGACGAATAGATACACAAACAGATACCGCTCAACTTTACTCGGATTTTACTGTGAACTCGAATTCCCATTTCATATCTCATACAACCCTTTAAACCAATATTGAACTCTAACTTGAAAGGTAAACTACCTTCTTATATTCCGGTTAATCAGAGTGGAATATCGCTCCCGTCCCCCGCAGCCATTATGTGATTCCGCCATGTCGATAACACCACAACAAAATTGCCTTATGCCATCGATAATAACCCCGGGTAAGGTACTTGTCATATCACCACCTGAATACGACAGTAGCCTAATTTTTTTGTGATATTGAAACTATTGAGAATTGATTATTCGAAATTGAAAACCAGCGCCGTGGTTATGTACGTAACCACGGCAGTAGCTGAGTTTTGTCCGTTTCACGATTATGTCACAGCACGGGTCATTTATTGTTTACTTTCCTTGTGTTTTGTTTAGTTATAAGTAATATATATATATTTTCTTTTATTTATGTTTATGTTTATTATAATTTGTAGTGTATTCTTCGTGAATAAATACTCTTTCTTTCTTTCTTTCATATTGAAGTAGCAAATGAACAAAGAATTCTGATATTTAATAATCGATGACGGATACGAACATCTGTAATCAACCCCAAATAGGTTCCCAGATATTTAAAATTTAGTTTACTAAGTTAATCTGATCATCAAAAAAGTGAGCAATGGATATACCATAAAATAATTGAACGAATAATGGTAATTTACCTAAACTGAGTAGAATATACATGGGCACACCTAAAGTAATTCGCAATAACGAATTAATTTCCGTAGACCAAACAGCGTAGAACGCCACGTAGAGCTCTCGTAGAAAACACTAGTAACGATCTTAGACGAATTCTGAGCGATTCCACTTCACTCGCTCTACAGAGACAGTGAGGCACGCGTGTGATGATTGTGAGGTGAATTATATTGTACGTACCTAGAAGTTTCATCGACATCGGATTTTGACCAATAGAACACTGAAATTGTGTCCAATGTAGGGTTTAAACTATGCTGGTCGAAGGGTTGTAGTTGTTATGTAATTTGTAAATTGCATATTTATATTACAAATGTAAGTATTCACACCCGCGAATGAACATCTGTAATCAAAATCAAAGTATACTTGTGTAAATCACTTCCTACACCCTTAAAAGCAGAACCCTTGACATTGCCGCCCTTTTTCTTTCTCCGAGATGTATTAAAAACCCTAAATCATATATTAACCTAACCATACATTGGCCTATTATTATTTAACATCTGGTATGTATTCCCAGCCGGTCATAGAAATCTGTAAGCAATCTACCTGTGTTGTACTTAAGGGCTATCACAGATGCTTTGAAACTCCCTACTTACTAGTTGGACTATGGAAAAAACCGTCTTTTGTGGTATAAATTATACATATAAAAATTAATAGTTTAGTATTCAATTCCCTAATAAGAAATACCCTACGTGATAAGAGAACTGCTTTGTTGTTACTAGACATTGTTATAATAATATTTTTCGTGTTAAATGTAATAACAAAATCGTTATGTAAATTGTCAATACATTATATGTTTGGGTACTTCCTAATGTAAATCATCATGAATTAATTATTATAGGCATTTCATTATTTTAGTAATTTATTTAATTAAACTATGTATCCCCTAATTAAACAATATATGGAAATTCCACTGCTTATAACCACAGTGTTACAGATAATTATGATCAGGACGTCTAAATCCAAGGGCCACATAACAATCATTTCATTTTTAACAAGTTGAAGTATCAAACGAGCATGCAGTCCACCTGATGGTAAGTGGTAACTGCTGCCCATGGACATCTGTAAGCAATTTCTTCATATAGAGAATAGTTTATATCTGAAGTCCACCAGTTATTTTGCAACTCCCGAGGACTAAGATGGTCGCCTCATATATAAGTGAGTCGGCAACCGACCCTTCCACCGAAACGCAAGAATTGTTTCACGCTAGGAGTGGTTGAGGCGATGGTACCTCCCCGGTCGAACACCACTGGTTCTACCACCTGGCAAAGACTGAGCGTTAAAAAAAAATATGTGTCAGATCTTATGGGGCTACCAAATTTCACTGTAAATTGTTGCGAAAAACAAAATCACTCCAAACTTCAAACGCTTATTTCGTGGCCGAGCGGTAAAACTATTAGATAGGTAGGAATTAACTTGGTTTTCCAGTACTAGAATATATATAGGATTATTAGGATTATTAATAATACATTTAAAGCATTGCTTTTGTTCCAGACGAAAATCACTCTGTATACGCCTAAAGCTAAAAGTTGATTCTTTAAATAACCTTTATTTGTAGGTAACCCTTGATTTGTCCCCTTCAATTCTTTGTACACTAGACATACATTACGTACATATGTTTCGCAAGATGTATCCGACCCGTTATTGTTTTCGTACAAAATGTTCTCCCCCTACCGTTTTAGTACCCTTAAACGACTCGTTTCATACTGAAAGTTTCAACTATATACGAAGAATAACGAAAAATGAAAAGTATATATTTTTTCATCACTTACTTTGAAAGCGAATTGCTAAGTGTGTGGAAAATATTAAGTTTAGAAAGCTCAGTATTTTTTTTTATTGAAATAGTCACAATAATGCGGCCCACCTGATCGTAGGTGAAGTGGCTGCTGGTAATGTAAAGTCTACTGCTGGACATAGGCCTCCCATAATCTGCGCCACGCCGACCTGTTATGCGCCATGTGAATCCAGCGGAACCCCGCCGTCTTCTTCAGGTCATCAGTGCACCTGGTGTGAGGGCGGCCTGTACTCCTGTTGCCCAGACGTGGTCTCTATCCGAAGACTCTTCTACCCCATCAATTATCTGTCCTACGAACGATGGGGCCTGCCCATTGCCACTTCAGCTTACTAATTCTGAGAGCTATGTCGGTAACTTTTATTCTCCCGCGGATTTTATCAATTCAAATTCTGTCGCGTAGAGAAATAGCAAGCATGGCTCGCTGAGCGACTTTGAGCTTGCGTATAAGGCTCACAATAAAAGACCATGTCTCCGTCGCCGTAGGTCATCACTGGCAACACACACTGCTCGAACATTTTCGACCTATATATCAAATCCTCGTGTCACGATGTTAGTTCCCTTACTCCTCCGAAACAGCTTTCCCGATTTTTACCAAATTTTATACGCATATTCAGTAGGTGTGAAAATCGGCTACAATCTATTTTTCATACCCCTAAATGATAAGGGTTGTTCACCCTTAACATTTTTTTTAAATTTTTGAACAATATTTTTATTTTTTATTTTTTTATAATGTGGCATAAATGTTATGTACTTTACATACAACTCTAAATTTTTACCCTTTTATCACCAACCTCTATTTTTAATAGCCATTTAATCATTTGTACGGCAAAACAACCTTTGCCGGGCCAGCTAGTATACTTATATTCATATACCTCGGCTGATCATGAACATCTAATGTCAACTACACATACTGCCACTAGAGACTAAGATGAAACTCCCTGTGTCTTCCTTAGCAGAATGTATTAAAGCTGAAAAAAGATTCTTATTCCCGAGAACCAATACCAGTGCTGGTCCAATACTACAATCACACTTTTCCTATTTATTTATTGTCTACCTTTAGGTAACTAAACGTTAACTAAACCAGATCTAAAAGTTAGTGATTAAATCGCTAATCTCTTCTCGCTATCATTAGAACACATCTTTCCACCAAACCGTCCCTCACACGTGTACAAATTTTATGGGTCCTCTCCTATATTGAATATCTTACTTTTTATTTACCACTACAGATATTTCTATTGAAAACCCTCATGTGTTCGATTCGAATTGTAAGTTTTTGCAATGATATTTTACACAAAGACTTAAAAATGAGTATGCTGAATAGACATTATAATAGATAATATAATAAAATTAGTCTTGTTTTGTATGAAGACGCGGTAGGTATCCTACGCGAGAACGATTTGTAATTGTAGGTCTGTCTTTTGTACGCAGTACGCTTTAGTAAAATCGGAATTTTCCATTGATATTACCCCCGACTCCAACAGGTCGATGTAAGCGTAGTTGTAGCAACCTTCCCGACGTTGTGACGTGACGAGCACGATTTTTAACAAGTTGGTGTGAGTAATACTTATTGCCCTTAAATTTAATAGGTCGGTTCATATTTACACTTTTTCATCATTAGTCCCGCCCTTAACATATACATATGTTAAGGACAGGAATAATGATGAAAAAGTGTCCTCTAAACCCCGTCCTTAACAATTTTAACATTTGTATCTAATACCAGCGATTCCCATTCAAATTACAGCTCCTGATAATAAAATAACAGCCTTTGAGTTAACATTAAACTACAAACGCAGTTAGAATTATTACAACTTCAAATGGTTTTTAAATTATATTCCTCCAAAAAAGGGTATTCCATAGAAAAAGTCTTTAACATTGTCTTATATTACAACATACGGCCCCTGAAACAATGCATTTCGATCAAATTCCATTGCACCCATTATATCGATGCTGGAAGTTTTATGATTTTCATTACTATAAAAGTTCAAACATTGCGTCGGGTTAACGACCCTATAATCGAATTTACCACAATTTCTGTTGCGTGTGTGATAATGTTCGTCATAACGATCGGTATAGTAATGAATAATATCCTATATTTACGATAATCGACAACGGAAATGAAAACTGTAACACAAGTTCTCGCATTTTGCAGCAGTAATGTGTACGCATACACCATTTATTCGTGCAAGTACAGTTCAAAATTCGATGAGTGACCTAAATTAATTGGCATGGTACCAATATTTTTAATTAATAAGGCAAAATGTAATACGCAAACCAAAATAAGTCATTACAGAAAAAATAGTTATCAAACAAAAAAACAATACGCACAGATTTGTTATTACCTAGTATGTGGGCGTGTTGTATGCATATGATTTAATATATATAATAGACAAACAGGCACTCTACTGGCAAGAAGACATTTTTGCCACAGGACATCTGCAATCAATCCTAATAAAGTTAGATCTTTTTTGAAGTCGATTGCAGTTGCAATGTTGCTTGTGAGAACGAGATCTAAGCTCCCCCCACTGGTCGCGCAGCCTAGATTCCAATTTTATGAAATACCCACCCAAATTTGTATTTTTTTTGTATTTATTCCTCCCAACAACACGGCACAAGTTAATAATTATTCACAAGTTTTAACAGGAATATCTGAATTTTGCTTTAACACTTTTATGACCCGTAATATCCAAGATCGCAAGCGAAATTACATGAACTATATATATGAACTATATACATAGTCGAACAGATATAGATAGAGTCATAGTTCCATATCAAATCGCAATCCTGTGATGCAACGTCAGCCCTTTGTAGAGAAAATACTATCCCCAAAGAAAGAAAAAAAATCAAAGCGTAAAAATAACTTATATTAGATAAATACTTTTGAAGCCAATATTACTAAAATCACTACAACTAGTCACCGGTAAACACCAGTTTCCTACTTCAGTGCCAGGTCGTTCGCAGTGATCGCCGGTCAGATACCCAGCGTAAAGCTTTGCACCGCGTCCACGATAACGGACATTCATCGCCCTGACCCCGTAACTATCGGTTATTACACCAGGAAACTGGAAATACGTTACTGTGGAACGGTGACCCAGTTACGTCTAACATTGTTACCTTGTGGCAAGCGCTTAATTACTTTGACATGGAATGTGGTAGCAAGTCATCTGTGATCGACTTTACGCTGGACTTTTAATCTGTCTCTACGACGAGCTGCATGTATGACGTATACTACTTTAATTCAATTTTTTCTGGTGTTTTCGTTAGCATTCACATCTGATTATTCTTCCAACTAATCAATCCTCACATTAAACATTAAGAATTTCAGCCAATGTAAGTTATATTGAATTTCACAGCTTTACATTCAAATTTATTAACCCTTCGTGTTTCTTTATATTCAAACTTGATGGTTGTAAGGCAAACGGGCTATCTGATTAAAAGTAGTCACCGTCAACCATATTAAAATAAATTAAATAAATTAGATAAATTATAGATAATGGCGTTCATATTCCCAACTATTAGTTCTTTAACATCAACTAGAATGACGCCCGATACTCATTCATATATTTTACGTTTCCATTACCGCTAGCCTCCAGTGCCACTTGTGACTCAAATAAAGTGAATGCGCATACAAACCTTGACATGTAACCGCGTATGCTATAATTTTAGAGGCATACAAACCCACTAACTACTGTCAGGTATGGACGACAGAGAGACCGCTTTAAATTGTTAAGCAATCAAATGGAATAAGCAATTTATTTCTTTAGTCATAGTATTTTTTCGCATACCGCATTTTTACACATTAAAAATAAAATACGTTAAAAAGAAATCAAAGAAATAATGTCACTATCTATCTATCAGCCCTTGAAAGTCCACTGTTGGATATAGGCCTCACCTAATCGGCGTCACTCCGAACGGAGTAATAATTTCACTACCAATCTATTATTCACGCACTATTAGCCTCGATCGCCCTCCCGGAATGGGAAAGATTTAGTTCTTAGTTAACCACGCTGCTCAAATTAATGACATACCTTTTAAAAATTATAAATAACTTAAACCCTTGTAGTTCCATAAGTCTAGTCTATCACCGCATCAACAAAAGATGTACACGTACATTCATTTCAAGATTTTGGCTTAAAAGATTTACACAACTCGGACGAGCTTACACGACTCAGGCGCCTATCCTTAGACTAAAGGGACTCTACAAAGGAGACTTAATTTTGAAGTCAAGTCTTGCAAATTAAGTCATCTCTTTACCCTACCCTTGTGGTACCGGTACGGTACCCAGCGGTAAATAAATAGATTATCATAAATACAAAATACCCGATTGCAAATTTCAGTTTTAGCAATCGAATATTTTATTATCTTAATAATTTATTAAAGTGTTGTCCTCTTTTGTAGTCAAGCCGAGTTGTTAGAAACTAGTTGAAATGGTTTGTGATTTACGACCCCAAGCGTGCCTGTTAACTGTTGTACTTGCACTGAGATAACATGATCTATTTCAGGGTTTAATGATTCATTTTAGTGTTCTATAACGTAATTAAGAAATTGTGAAACTACAACGCTGGTTCTAGGTTTTGAACTGCAGTTAGTCACATACTTGTTAGCCTTTACTTATATAGGCGAATGACGTCGTTAATATCGCGAATAACGAAACTAATGCGAAGTAAAATTATTATAGTTTTACCAGGGAGATATCGCCATCACAGAAGAAAAAATAATGTAATTGACAATTTGTAAGTGCCACCGTAGGCCTTTTTTTTTTTTGCATAGCAAAATAAAGATATTTCATTTCATTTCATTTCACACCTATTTTGTCCGTTCCTCTTGATCTTCCTTTGACCTTGACCTTGCTTTGAACTGGTGCGTTTCGGTGGAACCGGCTCACTTTTATATGTTGCGACCGTCATAGTCTTCGGGAGTGGCGTATGTGATTGAATTCACATGGAAGTCGTGTTCTATATGAAGAAGCTCATAGATATCCTAAGGCGACAGCGACCGCCATTACATTTCTACTTACTTACGTATGCTACTTCAATCGAACAAAATAAATTTACGAATTCGCAATCCTAGTCTTACCTAAATGCTGTCCAACACAAGGTTGGCCCTGGGTTGATATCCGAAGGCCCAATTTTAGAGGCCTACCAAAAAATTCTTCCTTACCACACGTTTCAAACCAAAACAGATCAATGCTTAACACTATTACTAATTACTCATAAGGCAAATGTGGATGTGACGGTGATTCCACCGGCGTCGAACCACAAAAAGTTTTGCCACCTCGGTACAATTAACAATTAAATCACCCGAAAGTTGTATATAACATACTACAAATACACTGCTTCTACTGAGTATTCAATTAAAATACTTAAAACCCCTCATCTACAAGTATACCTCACCACAACTTTTTTTTATCAGATTGAAGTAGCAAACGAGCGTGCAGTCCACCTGATGGTAAGTGGTTACTGCCGCGCACAGACGTCTGTAAGCAACTTCGAATAGAACAGAGATTCTATCTGAATTCGATCGCAGATACGTTGCTAATCCCGAGGACTAAGATGGTAGACTCATAGGTAAGAGAACCAACAACCACACCCTTTCAACGAAACGCAAGAACTGCTTCACGCTACAAATAGGTGCGGCGGTGGCACCTCCTCGGTTAAACTACACTGGTTGTACACCATCTCTAGAATCAAACTTATAAAGCAGGACGAAGTAACATGAGAACTTTTGCTAAGGCAGAAATATAAGAACGGAGGCGCTGCATACTATAGTCTTTTAGTAAAATGATTTTCTTTACGACAACTGGACTGCATGTCAGCGTTTGTCATCATTTCCAGAATATTTATTAACGTGCTAAAACATCGCTAGTACATGAATAGTGCGTTGGTGTTGTACCAAAAGATTTATACGTTGCGGCCTGTTATACCGTCGATGTACCTGCAATGAAACGCTAGTACTAAATGCATGCACCACAACGCGCCAGGCGTTGTGGCGCATACGTCCTATACATGTACGATGCATTACAATAGATATATGGAGTATATATGGAGTATATACAATAGATATATGGAGTATATATAGTGCGTGAAAAAAGTATCCAAATAGCATTTGTATACTTTATTCACGCACTATGGAGTACGAGCGTAAGGTGAGCAGAATTTCCATTACTTTGGAGTACCTACAATCTTTATTCTAACAGCAATTGTGCCGTCGAAACTAATGCGCTATTAATTTGAAACCAATTTGAATAAATAACATACTTTAATTTGTATGATTTGATTCGCGGCATTTGTATGATATGATAGCTATTCACGGTAATTTCGTATACGTACTCTTAATATTATTATATTAATATTAATAATTAATATTATTTATCAAACCCCAATCAATGCCCCATTTAACCCCCTTAGGGAGGAAATATTGAAAGCCCTTTGTAAGTGGGTGCCTACAACATAAAATGAACCAAGTTTCGGGATTCTAGCTTTAGTAGTTCAGACTCTGCGATGATTAGTCGTAAGTGAGTATTCTCTAAAAAATATTCTCAAAAATGTGTGAAGTCTAGCAGTGTTCACTATGCCAGCGCGGTGGACTATGGCATTAGTTTCTCTCATCCTGAGAGAAGATCCGTGCCCAGCAGTATGACCACAATAGGTTGACGATAGCGAATATCCTTTCGCTATTGTATGAATAGAAGAAGATGCATATGTTTCTTGCTCAAACATTATTGAAAACAACTGAAAAGTTGAAGCATCGCCGACATTCTGAAGTACAATCTATTGAACCAAGTCACACCGTCTAAGTTTTGGCAACGCTGTATGCATCGTTCGCGTTCTGCTCCTCATTCAATGTTGCGTGCTGAAGTAACCGTACGAGCCAAATCACGTAAACGCTATAAACGCCCGGGTTTTACATCATGCTTTACGATCTAATGTCTTCCTGTTGTCCATATATCTTTCTTTAAACCGTAAGCGTCACAATACTGGCCGCGGGCCACCCGTAACTGAATTTTATTTACTCCTTTGTTCTTTATAATAAAGCCACAGACAGTTCAGGCCGCAGACCTTTACGTCTCAAAATTTATTTAGATATATATAGTACCTTATTTTTTTTTGTTCTCGCGGGGGAAATATTCAAAAGATACCACAATTCCAACGATACTCATCGCTTCCACGGCGTCGGGTTATGTGGGATTTTTACCGCACCAAATCCCCCCCCC
>MOOZ01000112.1:643771-655218 GCA_002930495.1 Cecropterus lyciades | reverse complement strand
CATAACCCGGCGTTGCTCCGTTATAAAAAAAAAGGTGACCGCAGGTGACTCTCTTAACTTCCGCATCCGCCTCCGTCTCCATTAAGATGGCCTCTGTTACAGCCCTAGTCGAAATATCAAAACGATAACAGCCGTGCACAATTTGTTTTTGAGTTTATCGCCCGGTTTGCTCCGATGAAATAGCTCGCTTTCACATTCACAGTTCTAAGGTGATAATTTGTGGGCACTTTAGCTGCAATGTTTCGTCTTGGCAACAAAACTGTTTATACTATTGACTGTTTGTTATTATAAAACTGTTCGTCTGTATAGGTCATGCAAAATCTGCTGGACTTAGTTTGATTATAGGAATCGCATTTAAAAATGTTTGGTTAATCGGGAACAGAGTCACACGGGAAAACTCCTAGAAATAACTGCAGGTTGTTCCTCATAAAGGTTACTGAGGTCTGTGAAATAACTCACTATAAGAGCTTAACCTAAAGATTCACTCCACTGAACACCTCAGAACATGTTCCAAAATAGTCATTTGTAATTATTTCTACCATTTAACCCAATAAACGAGAGATTTAATCATATGACAGGATTATCTTTGGCAAAATTATGATAAAATCGAGTAATAAATTTCGGCATAAGCCGGCTTTTGATCAAGTACCGGATTTTGGTAAAAGCTTGCGATTTATAGGTTATAGTTAGATTGGCTGTCGGTGTCGAAAAATTACAAAATAATAAATTTTGCCTTGCAAAAAAATAAATGTTAAGGCAATTTTAGACAGGGGTGGTAATTCAGATACTTAGGAGACTATTAAGGCTATGTTTAAGACAACTTTGGGAGTATATGTTGGATACTCCAGGACTTTAGATCATACTGCTGCAGTGCACGGTAATGAGTATCCTATGTGTTAATCTAAGTCATAAACTACCTGTACGCTAAATTTCAGCGAAATCTGTACAGTATTTTTGGGTAAAAGAGAAACAAATACACATACATCCTCACAAACGCATTTATAATCTTAGTAACATTATCAATCCCCCTTAACATCCAGTACACGGTATTACAGCATCGCACGTCATTTCCACAATCTATTACGGACAAAACCGACGTTTTGGCGCACAAATTAATACGCGCCAATAAAATAAACGGCCACGTTAATAACTGTACTTTGGGGTGAGGTTTACGAGGTATTTATAGACCTGTAGGTATATTTTTTATAATATTTTGGTAAAAGGAAATAGTCCAGTACGCGAAGCGTTCAGAGCGTGTTATGGTAAACAAAAAATAATAAAAAGTACAGTCGAGTTGAGAAACATCTCCTTTTTTCCCCTCTTTTCCTGGTCAAGCCGTACCAAAGCTCAACCCAAAAAAAAAACTTCTATCCCAGTCGGATAACAGAATAACCACTTTCGTTCTACGAAGTCTACGCATTAGAAGAAATACTATTGTAATACGTCTACCATACACTTATGTACCATGTTTTCACTACAGCTTACCTACACGCAAACGCGAAAGAAAATTAAAAATCAAAAACATATAAACAAAATATAGTTTAAACGACACTTAATATATTAAATTCCAAATGTGTATAGAACGCCAATTCCTAGTTTTCATAGAGTGGTTCAAAACACAGTGTTTTCGTGGTATTCGGTGGTAAAATAACAATAACGAGGGTGTAGTTTACGATCAGTTTTACAGTGCAATCGGTGCAATAATCGAGTCAATGGACGCGATGCGCATGTGTGTGACGCCACGCCCGGACAAAATGAGTGCCGGCGACGCTGACGGCGACTCAGGGTTGATACCAATTATAAGAAGGTATAGATTTGGTTGAAACTCGACCTTTCAGTCGCGGATTCGACGTTGGAACCCTAAGCTCGCACCACAGATTTTTTAAAATGATGTGCGTATTAAAAAATAATTCTCACTGCTTTACGGTGAAGGAAAACATCGTGAGTACACCTACACCTGTACATCCGAGATTTGTCTGAAATAAAAAAATCTCAAAGGTGTGTAAAGTTTACCAATTCGCCTAAAACACGGCCTGAGAAGAGACCCATGCCCGGCAGTGGAACAGTTATGAGTTAATACATCCAAAAATGTAAATTTTATTCAGATTATTCTTACACCAATTTCTGCCTAATAGCAGCAGCGTAAAGGTGGCAGAACGGTTAGTTGTTCAACTAAAGTGATACTACCGCCACACCTATATCTACATAGATAGACCAGACCAGAGCTCAGACCAGAGTAGTTCAGACAAGTCACTGTTATTAATAGTAACAACAGTGTTAAGCTGTGGTCTGAACCGTGAGATAACGGAGATATACTAACCCGAGGCGTTCCAACTTAGTTTTAAGAAGTGGTAAAGCGAGGTGTCGCTGGATTTGCCTAAATTGTGAGAGTGAAATTAGGGTATATAATATGCAAATAATATGGGCCTACAAATAAGAAGTGGAAGGGATAATATGATATATATTATAAATCAGGACATGATGAAATTTGAAATATAGATCAATTATAAAATCTCAACCATTAATCCACTACATAAAATTGTGTTATGTTAGAACAAATTTGTGAACAATCCAACTTCATGAGTTTTAATTTTGAAAAACCACCCAGTCGACAACCCTAGCAACTAATACAACTGATTGAGCACATTTTACGGTCCATGAGTGTCCGATGTTTACAATAGACGTCTCTATTTTCACTCCTTAGTGGCGCATGCTGTAAATCTCTGTGTTTATACCTACTTTGTGGCAATAAAGTAGATCCTCTCTCTTCATCTGTTACATTAACAAAGTGTTCATAGGAAAAAAATCGATTCAGTTAATGTTTCTATTCTGAACTGATTTAAAAATAGGTGTCTTTATTCTTGTTAAATATCTTCTGTAATGATTGGCCAGCGGAACACCTGTCTATATTCTTATTAAATATCTTCTGTAATGATTGGCCAGCGGCAATACCCTTTTTTTAACCCTCGACGCAAAAAGAGGGGTGTTATAAGTTTATATGTGTGTCTGTATGTGGACACGTAGCTACTAAACGGGGGCACCGATTTGGATGCGGTTTTTTTTTGTTAGACAGCAGGTTTCCGGGTGCTGGTTCTCAAGCATGTTTTTAATAAAATCGTCACTAATGAGATATAGATGGTGAAAGTGGTGATGAAAAATCAAATATTTTTTAATATACACAAATGGGGTATCAAATGAAAGGACATAATAAATAACTTCCGTTTAAATATACATTTAAAATGTTTTACCAAAATCGATTTAGCCATTTACTAGATATAGGGGGTCACAGTGAGGATGAAAAATTCAAGTGGGGTATCAAATGAAAGAGGATAACGTCTATATTACAATTAAATATGTTTTATCAAAATCGGTTCAGCCAGTTACTAAATCTGGTAGTTCAAAGTTGGGATGAGTAATCGAAAATTGTAAAATATACCCGAGTAGCGTATCAAATGAAAGAATTGACGTGTACGTAACAGTAACTGCCCAGTCCATCGAATCAGTCAAATTTATAAAAGCTATAAATTTATAAAAGCTGAACAGAGAATTATTGTAAAATTACAACACCTAACCTGTACCTGTTTAAATACAATAAAGAATCACTGAATTACATACCAATACATCATCTCATCATATACATCACATCAAGTCGTATTTGATGTGGTGTATACAGATACATATATTTATATAGTTATAGATGAGCCATCAAATTCGAGCGAGTTACATCTATATTTTAATTATAGAAATACAACATATGCTCGTTAAAATTGTACTACAATCTCGCGGCGGGGTACCACTAACTTTAGAGACTAGAAACCTACCTAGCTAAAATAAAATAGGGAGATTGCAAAATTGTCACGTTCATAGGCTTAACAACTTAAATCTAGTAAATAAATAGACAGTCAATCGAATAAAGGGTCTGACTGAGTTAAGCGGTACCCCTGCGCCGCGACGTTGTAGCACAATTTTAACGAGCAAATGTTATATTATATTTTTATAATTAAAATATAGTTGTAACTCGCTCGAATTTGATGACACATCTATAAATATTATTTTTTACTTTTTAAATGGTTGCCCACTTATCTTTAAAGCGTTGGGGGCTTTTAAGTTATTATCTAAAAGGGCACAATCAAAGCTAATTCAAATATGTAGAAAAAATCTCAAACGATCATGCCATACTCTCATTTAAATAGCTCTAACATAGTCAGAAATTTACTATTGAAATGATAGATTTATTTTTCTACGATTGAAGAACTAAATTGTTCTTGTTTATAAACACAACTGTCATATTTTGACACGGGAACGATTTAATTGTGTTTTTGGCAAAAGTTAAACAGGAAATGCTTGTCATCCCACGCGACCAGAAGACATAACACATATTCGTGTGATTGTGTTCATAATTTTAGAAAGTGAAATTTTTACATTTCCGTTCATTTCGAATGAATCTTTAAAATAAAAATAGAACAGGATGTATTCAGCAATTCTAGGCCCATACATTTTATATGGGAAAATCACCTTCTCACGTTAATGACACTCTCCTGCATTTCATTGGTGTATCGCTATTATTGGATTATCTTATATCTATTATTGGATTAGATTATTGGCTTATTATTGGAGTATCGCTTCTACATGCGGCAAATCTGCTTTGCAATCGAAAACAACGATATATATCATCTCAATACCTGGAAGGAACACTCGTAACGGGAGTAACTTTGTATAACTTCTGACTCTTCTATCTCAACTAATACAAATTAAATTAAGTATTTGTACATAATTTCAAAGTGCCATTTGCGATAGTTTTCTAGTTTTCTATTATTAGTTTATTCGATCTTCGATATTTTTAAAGATTTTAAGTAAATTCTTAGAAACGACTTCATTGATTTCTTCAGAACTTTCACGAACATTACTTTAAAGTATGATCAAGAAGGAAACATGGAACTAAGATAATTCACCAAAACAACTAATGTTCTCGATTACAAATCTAAAACGTGTCTACCCGAAACAAGTTCCAAAAACGACCTACGACACGAGTCTCCAAAGACACCAACACGCGCCCTTCAAGCGTCATCCATTCACCGAGCCGGAATGCAGCAGAGCAACACAAACAACACAAGCCACGAACCACCGATCAAACACACCAGGTAGTAGGCAGGTAGTCGCCAAAACACAGCTCACGCAGTGCAAACACAACATCCGGCGCCGGCTACAACGAGATGCGATCGTTAAGGCTGTCCGCCCATCAAGCAACTTCAGCGATTCAATACTACTTAACGCGACTGTCAAAACTGCTGTCAAACAACTCGGCGACTATTTAGCAGCTTATATTTTGTAGACATGTACTCAATCGATTGTTTCATAGATTTTATTAACAAAATCTAACACGTACCGCTACTCGGTCGCTAAAACAATAAATTAGACTGCCCAATCCGACAACGGCTTAATAAGACCCTTCAGTAACTTAAGCGACAAGGTGGTATGATATGATATGTATGATCTACATCGTATGTAGATGTTACAAAAGTACAGTTCACTTTTGAGGTTTGTGAGCAAATTGTTAAATAACTTTGTTGCAGGGAAGGAATTCAGGAATATTTTTCCTGACCTTGTAATCAATAGTAAACGTTCATCAATGATGGGTTGTGTAATTCCGAAACAATGCTGACCCTAATATTTTTTCCAAAACTAATATTTCAAAGTGAACTACCGATATCAGTTCCGCTACAAAGAAGTTCCGCTCAATCGTCCAAGTAACCCATGGAATGCGTTTAGACAATATTTGTACTGGCCAGGCGCGGCCGCTCGACCCTGGAGCATAAACAAATCGGCCACAAACAGCCCGTCCACAGATAAGTTCAGATAAGACTGTTCATTAATAGTTGTAATTTCGAGCGATTTCAAACATACAGAACCGAAACAGAAACAGAAACTAAAAATTTCAGATATTTCGTTTTTTTTCTTTTTGCAAATAATTGTATCTATACGATATGGTATCTGGGTTTTTACGCGATAATAAAACATTACGCGATAATTAAATAAATTATTAAAATGTAAATAAGATAATTTAAAGGTGTTTAAATACAAGTCAAACTTTCCACATTTAGTATGATAATAAATAGCAGATAACTTAGACCGTAGCATGGTAAAAACTATATTTTATGGCTACCCCAGATCTAACAACAGTCCATTAGAGGGCAACTGAAACAGTATTCATGGGGATATAATGCGTTATTTCGGCAATATAAGGTCATAAAGAACTCAACAGAATATTTTTATTGCCGCAACGACGCAGGAGTGACTCGATTCAATGTTAATTCGTCTAGACTAGATCCCGTACGTGTTCAACCTGCGGCCCGCACTAATCACCCGGGTATACCAATACCTGATTATACGGTTAAAACTTTTAAGTTCAGAACTCTTCGTGGTTCGACGGTAATGTATCCTCGCTAAATACAAATTGGTTAACAATTATCAAAACATTAAATTAAATCACTTAAGTTCAGATACTTCAAACAACTTCTAGACTTAACTCTAGAAATATTCAATCTTCAATAAAAATTATTTAAACCTACATATATTTTAACTGTGTCAATTTTGACCATTTGTAATTTAAATGCAACCCGCAACAGACCGGTTGAATACCACTGACTTAGGCATTGTTCAGGGGGTAGTTATAAAACAAATTTATTGCACGCACTTGTAATAGGTGAAAATATAACAATGTGCCTCCGCTTAAGCTAAAGTTAATCGCTCGAGGGGAGTTTGAGGCATGGCGTTATTTTTACGTCTCTAGACTGAGGGCTAGACATTGGTCTTGGGAAATGATTGGTGGGTATACTATGAAAGAAGTATTAAAGAATACGATTATGGAAGCAATCGGTTTATATGAAAAGTGTTTCGATTGATCATATTAATTCATTCAATTATTTATCTACTCATTCATCCTTATTTATATTAATTACTCTTTTCTTGTCTACATTCCTTAATTTTAACATATTTCATTACGATACCCGTTCATTCGTTCAATAATGCATATCAATAATTAGTTCATTCTTTCTTTCATTCATATATTGCTAAATGAAACATTTTAGTTCAATGAAAAACAGTCAAATAAACAAGAAATATATGTATAAAGAAGCTACGAAACTGAACGGATTACTCAAGTAAATGTTTTAACTGCCTCTAATTTCAAACGTTTTATGTTATAACAATAGTAAGAATAATAATATTATAATAGTATAGGCGAACCTAACTATTAGTGTCTACCACCCACAAATCTCTGTAACTACAAATGAAACAGTTATCCTATCTCAAAACGATAAATCAGTAAATCGCAAATTACTGTGAGTCTTATCGAACCTTAAACAACTTTTCTATAAGACGTAAAGGACGTTAGGACAAAAAGGTGCCCGAGGAGCGCCTTTACGCCTACGTCGGTGCTAAATATAGCTCCCAAATGATCGAACAGAATGCTCCTACAATCATTGTAGGTAATCCGAATTTGCTTAATCTATGCGTTTACCTTATCAGAGGTCCCATTCGTTGCTTGAAAAAAAAATGGTCAGTGCATAAAAAAACCCGACTGCTTAAACTGAAAAGCTAACCAATCGGGTTAAATGTAATAATGTTAAAATCGGCTTAAAATGGAAATTACATATTATCAATTCCATTTCAAAGGTTATAGAATACTTCGTGGTTCGACTACGGAAGGTGGTGCTTCTGTAGTCGCTACACCTATTTCTACCAAATAACAACAGTGTTACGCATTGATGTGTTGTCGTCTGAAGGGCGTGGTAAGGGAGATATATGTACCTATCCGAGGCATTCCAACTTAGTCCTCAGTGGTAAGACTTGATCTTATCTAGGGTTGATCACAGATGTCGGAAGTGGCTACTTACCATCAGATGGACTGCATGTTATGTGTTTAGTTATGTAAAAATATATGTAAGGTACCACAGGCACAATCACACATTACAGAAATTCTACCATAACTACGTCTACGTCTGAGTTATCTGAGCCGAGTGGAAAAAATATTTTTTTAACTTAACAAATAAAGTCTGCTCAAGTTTTAACTCCAACCTGTCGATGTCATGTGACGGTGCAAAGTGAACTTCGCCATGTCTCTTACAAGTGCACAGACATGTAAAATATTCACTCCATAACACGCCTGAAGGACAATTACTTCAATAAATATTTTTTATTTACATCAGAAATACACCCTCACTTAAACGAAACTATCCTACGTAAATCCTCCGTAATCTCGTTCGGCGGGCGTAATGTACTCGAAAAATAATTACACGGCACCGAGCCTACGTCTAGACTGGTTTATGTTTGGGCAACAAAGGGAAAAAAGATTTACAATGTCCGATGACTCTTTCAAGGAGAATGGGAATGAGGTGAAAAGTACGGACAGAATGCGAGTACATATAGTTTAATAGTTATCTAGGGGAAGTTGCTGCCATAGAGCTGACAACAAAAAGAAGTGAATCCTCCGGACGGACGACGTCCGCTATTATCATGTTACCATTATTATTTTAAGAACCCCTATAATAAATGGTACTATATAGTTGGTCGACGGTATTCATTTTTTTGACCGCTTGTACTATCGTGCGTACTTTGTCATACATACTATAATGACCAAAAGCTTCACATAAATAAATACAAGTGTCGTTCCGAAAATATCTTGCTACATTTTCATGCCATTTCTATATTTCATCCATTCTATAGTTAGAACATATCTCATAAACCATCCCCGTAGACAGTAGACGCAGTAAATAAGCAATTAAGAACATGGCATGGTAATTTTGAGACGACCATAAACAACATAGGGGTTATGGTCTGTCGCGGAATAACAAATATGTATAAAAACAAACTATTAAATAACTTATATATGACTATTTATGATATAATTTTCTAGGTCTTTTAGATGACAAAATGGCGAAGTTGTTTTAAGGTAATGGGTAATAAAAGAGATTTAATACGAAACAAATTGTTAATAAAGCTTTTTTATCTAAATTGTGTATTGAAAAGTAAAATGGCATAAAAATCCACCATGCTGCTCCAAAGTTGAATAGTGGAGGGTCATATCTTTTGTATCCGATAACATTTTATTTTTATTATATGTTTATTCATCAAAAAATCGCGCTACGGTAGCCTAAGGATTAATAAGTTATCAATGAAGCTATCGCTTAACTTTACAAATAAGTAAAGTTGCTGTGTTTCTGGTCTGAAGGGTGTGATAAGGGAGAAATACTTATATACAGAGGCGTTCGTAACTTAGTCCTTAGGGGTAGCAATGCATCTGTGGCCAACCTCATGTAAGGCTCTGATCTTATCTGCGGTTCATTACACATGTCCATGCTTGGACCAAAAGCAGTAGTACCTCATTAGGGGCCAATATTTATGAGCATTTAGGTTTAGTATTAAACTGAACTTAGACTACACATAACTGAACTATCCATTATTGACTTGAATTGAACTGAAGTGGACTCTAGTGGAATCCTGCCTGACGAAGTCTATCACAGTAGGTACAACCCAACGACGTAGCGTCGCCGTATATTCAAATCCCTCGTGTTTATTGGTCCATAATATATTTCAGAAGTGTGTAGTTATGAGCTTCTGACATTCCTTCAAGATTAAAACGACCATTTAGGGCTCTCGCACACTGTGCTCTTCAACCGCATGCGAAAATGCGATCAAAAGGTCAACTAGCTAGTTAAAAAGTTAACTAGCGACAGTTAAAACGCACGTTTACGGTGAAATAGAATCTATAATTAAAAAAATTATATCTCCGAGCTTCTAATCCTAATATATGTATATGAATTACGTGTAATAGCAGAATAAAATAAATATTTAAGGGGGCGTCCATACAATAATGTGATTTTGCTGTTATTTAAGGCAAAAGATAGACGCTTGAAATATTCACAGTATATTTAGTTCTATATTCATTTAAAAAATATATAATTTTAATTTTTTGCCGTTTTTTATAGATAATGGTACGGTACAAGAGGAAGCATGATTTAAAAAAGAATGTTTTTCCCATAATCAGATATATTATATGTTGGTTTGTCTCGGGTTGGATATGCATAAAAACTAGACATTTTGCGGCAACAAAACACAATATTGGATGTACTGTTATTATCTGGCAATATAATAACACTACATCCAATATTGTATACAAAGAAGTATTGAACAGTCAAAATAAACATAATAATTTTAATATACACTTTAAAGGTACCAAACACAGGGTAATTATACCAAGATTTTACATAATAGAGCATACATATTTCGTCAAATTGGCATGGAAATATGTAGGTACGCATGTACATATGTACATACGCGATAAAAAATAACCCTCCTTTTGGCAGTTGGCTAATAAACCCTAACATTGAGTTCCAAGAGACACACCAACAATCTTTTAATGCCCAACAATGTGGGAATTAAAAGATTGTTGCTAGTATATGTATATATTCGAATTTAGCTAATATAGATTATTAACAACACTAACTACTTGAAGTACTAAATCAATGGTTACATTTACGATACTCAATTACAAGAAAAAAATATTCCCTTCAGTAGATAATAAAGTCAAATGGCAACTCGCGACTTTGAAAAGGGGGTAAATAAACAATGATGATAAAAAATTACACATACTTGATCATCAGTCGATAGAAACGGAGGTATTTAGTTCTTAAACTTGACTATTTCGAAGTCAAATATGTAGCCCTTGGGTTGAATACATTTTGCAAAGGTATTACAAAGAAATTCTACAATCGCAACGCATGCACGCACCCTTATATGCGTCTAACAGTCCATACGTGACTCGAATACGTCGGAATGGACTAAAAAGTGCCCGCTAATTTCGTCAGGATATGAAATGGACGGATGGCGAATGTAAATGAGGTACATTCTGGGGAATTATAAAGCAATTCGAGAGCTCGTAAGAGGCAATAAATAGGGGATTAGTAGTGCTTTGGGCCGACCTTCAAGCTGTTGTGACGGATGGGTGAAAATTAAATATAAATGCCACTTTTTTATCCGCCTCTTACTCCATTAAAAGTTTTTTTTTTATTATATTGAAGTAGCAAACGAGCACGCAGTCCACCAGATAGTAAGTGGCCACTGACGCCGATAGAAATCTGTAAGCAACTTCATACAGAACAGGGGTTTTTTTTTTTTTACACGCTTTCTACACTCATAGCCCCACAATAGGACTTTCTCCTGTGTCGTGGGTGCCATGGACACACAATGACGGATACACAAACACCCAGACCCAGAACAGAAACCTAAACTCATCAATTAAATTTCTGTCTGGCCGGGGATCGAACCCGGGACCCACTGCGTGTCAGACCGGTATGGTGACCGCTCCGCCACGCGGGTCGTCAAAGGGGTTCTATTTGAAGTCAATCACAGATGGGTTGCTTGCTACTCCCGAGGCCTAAAATGTTCGC
>MOOZ01000112.1:631359-642716 GCA_002930495.1 Cecropterus lyciades | reverse complement strand
AAATTCTGTATTTGAAGGTACATCTACCTTACGATTGTATACCAGAAATTCTTATGTATTACGTCGTCAACCCATTATTGAGTACGACTCACCTATTAGAGTACGAGAGGTTTAGGCCACAGTCCACCGAACTGGCCAAGTGCAAGTTGGTAGATTTCGCACACCCTGAGAGACCTGTCTAACGGTTTAGAAGAAATTCTGTATGTTGACAGTTTATCTCCCCAAGTTTATCCAGTTATGTCAGAGAAATTAAAATTTAAAAATAATCAACGGAACAATCATAAAAATAATTACAAGCAACAAGCAAAGATAAGTTGGTTAGCAACAAGACAAGTTATTTAATTATAATAATTTTCATCATCTACTTCAGTTATACTTACATTTAACTTTAGGGAGCAATATAATATTGTTATTCTTCAGCAACAAGATATCTTTTGGGTCATATCTATTGACAAAATATCTTTTGAATCGCTAGACGTATCTATTTGTACCCCTAGAATCTTTGACGAGATTTTTACTGAAAGGAAAACACGAATCAGATGAACATTTCATTTATACGTACCTATGTACAATATTTCAGTAACAAATGAGCAATACAATACCACATCGGAGCCCGAAAAAAGATTCTCGCACAGGGTTGGCACATGCCGCCTATTTATAAAACAAATATCTATAGGGATATAATGAAAAAAATAACAATATTCCGTGAATAAAAATCATTATTACATTACAAACGTCTAAATTCGAGTTGGTATATTTTTGTCATAGATATAACTACATTTAATCGGACTTCCACAATATTGGTAGATACAGAATTACAGATAGCTTGGCTGGACCCCTGAGGGCTAAGATTCAATATCAACCAACACAACGTGAAAAAGGTGTATGTGGTGTCCTCGGTAACGAAGACAAATAATAACGTACAATAAACATGTTATCCATACGATGGTAAGAGACCACTGCCGCCCATTGACATTATTAATTAACCAAAAATAAGATTAGAATCTTACCTGAGGTTTGCCACAAATGCTTTGCTACCTCTGAGGACTAAGTTGGAACCAAACCAGACAACCTTCAAACCAGAAACAACTGCGCTAAACACTGTTATTATTAATAGAAGTTGGTGAGGAAGTGGTACCTACGGAGCGAACTACGAGAAACCCTCTAAACATTCACCTTTAAACTTCTTCATACCACTTTCAAGTAGACACGTCTTTAATTTGGCATAACAACTAAAATTGTCATAGGGTCACCAACCCTACGCAAGCTGAAATCAAGTAAGAACGAGGCAGATCACGTAGAGGCGATAAACCGGTTCGCAACTGAACATCTGGGTCTCCTCTCCGTCAGACCCTATTTGGACATTACGGGGTTCACTGCGTACGATCTCGATTGAGTTCTAAATGTGGAAACACGAATATATGAGTTTGTATGACGATAAAATTGAGTAGTTTTATAGAATTGATATTGACTCCTGTATTAAGAACTGGTTTGAAGTATCGTTTACCATAGAGGGTCTAGACCTCACAAAAGTATCTGCCTGGTCATTCAGGTAGGTACATAAATGATGGAACGGGGTTCATTTGTCTAGCAGTAAAATATTGTGTGTGCTATACAAATACATTACGTTCTAGTGATCGTGTAAGTTATTGCTTCGAACGTCTACAAAAAGAGGATAAAATGGGTTATTTGAATTTATGCTTATAGGCTTATGAGGCACTTAGAAATTGTCAGTACAATATTTTTCTCACACTATCCGGTGGATTGGAACACGACCTCAACTGATAAGATCCGACAAAAATTCAGCGAGTTTGTCTTTATTCTTTACGAGCTGAGCCCCGCAGTTACACCCGCGTTTAAAAAATGTAAATTGACATAGTTACATATACGTGCGCATAGAGCGCGCGCGGTTTCTTAGGTTTTAATTTTTTATGCGGAACCTTAATTACATTTTCTAAAATAAAAGTAGCCTAAGTTACGCCTTATGACATTAGCTATCCAACAGTGAATGTCCCTTCAAAATCGGGCCAGTGGTTTCAGAGATTACCCAGAACAAACAGATAGTCAGACAATAATTTTAGTAACTGATGTTTTGTCATCAGTATCGTATTTACATACTTCCATATGCATTTGGTAAAAAAACTGTTATTTTGATATTACAAACAGACACTTCAATGTTATTTATATGTATGTATACATATAGATTGTAAATTTATTCATCCAAAGATGTTTTAGATTTTTCTTTATGTTTATCTTTTGTTTTATGGAAATAAAAAGCTGGCTCCGGCTCTTACATTTGACTAAACAAGAGACTTATTGGGCAAGATGGATAATAAACATCATCTCATCTAAGACTTTGAGTAATAGCAGTGGAAAATCTTTTACTTCTGAGCTATAGGTAACAAACTTGGAGGATTAACATGGCAAAGCGGCATTCTGACCATTGCTACACGACTCGTCTCTTAACTTCGCTGTCCCAATTAAGTCCCAGTTTCATGCCCAGTCCCAGTTACGTTCTATTATGTGAGCCCTAGGGTGTACTACGTGCCGACTCGTACGTGGCGATGAGTTTAGGCGAAATTAGGTTTCTTAAGAACGCGAACGACCTAAGGGAAAGGGAAATGAGGTTAACTGAGAAGAAGTTAAGATCTTTGTTACATTTATCTTCAGTGATGCGTTGCCTCCCCTGAGGACTTGGAATCGTTTGGCTCTACCTCGCCGCAATCTCTAATCTGGAAAGAACAGCGCTTGACTGCTGTTATTAGCAATAGGCAATTCAACGTGGTAGAAACCTTTACGATTCGACTCTGGAAGGAATCTCTGCCACACATAATTCTGCTCAACAACAGCGGTATTCATTATTGTTATGTTCTGTTAAGGCAAAACATACTTATTCGAGACAATATTATAATATGTTATTTCTATTTATTTTTATATATAACAAAAACTTACGTAGAGGCGATGTCACTACAGTTAAGCCACGAAAGATCCAATACCATGACAATGATCTCATTAACAGGAACTAGGGTGATAGGCACTACCACGTGAAGGAATGTACCCACCCTTCGTCCATTGCAATAGAACGCACTAAAGGGTGATTAAAGTAGGATATAATGCCATATTACAACAGCTATGAAATAACAGTAAAAGTTGTATAAGGACGGACATATGTACATACGTACGAGACAGTATCACCTGCCTCGCTGGACTGCATTCTAAATAGCTCTAAACCTAAATTGCATACATATAGTCTAAACGTTAAACAAAACAC
This sequence comes from Cecropterus lyciades, assembly GCA_002930495.1. Taxonomy (NCBI): domain Eukaryota; kingdom Metazoa; phylum Arthropoda; class Insecta; order Lepidoptera; family Hesperiidae; genus Cecropterus; species Cecropterus lyciades. The sequence continues at coordinate 639,445 of MOOZ01000112.1, read as the reverse complement.
ATATGTATAAGGACATTCGGTGGTATGAAAGAATAATGTCAATAGACACGGACGTACGGTATGTGGTATTTACAGTATTTAGGGTCGATACACATTACCAATACTCAGTAAAATAATGTAGATTTAGGAGAAGTCTGTATTTTTACCCGACTGCGTCATGAGGAGGGTTATGTTCGTACGTACATACGTATGTTTGTATGTAGGTTCATTTCTTTGGCATGCGCTACAGCCCAAAAGTCTTGGCGGATTATGTATGGCATATGACTGGAATCGTGTCAGTTTGAATAGTGACATAGACTATTATATTATTTAAACATGACGTCATTGAATACGAAAAGGGGGGGGGGACTTTTTTATTACCATTACATAAAGGTATCAAATGAAAGCAGATACGCTCGAAGAACATTAACCTCCTGTCGCAGTAATAAATATGATGAATTCGAGAATATTTTTAACTTAACAAACTAATGACAGTGAGGATAGACTCTGCAATTCTCAGTAATCAACCGTAATCATCATTACTGCTATCTGAGCACAACACCTGCTCAGACAAAGTGCCGATACACTTATATTTAGCGCTAAAGAAACGTAATTAATATTAAAATCTTATCTTTGTAGCGATTTCTGTAAAGGTCAAGCGAGATACCTAGAAATGCAGTAGCAGCTGCTGGTAAAAGACAAAAGGGTATTCAAATTGTTTATAAATGTATCAACAAACCCTTTATTGAAATGCAGACTGACTTGCATTTGTATAATTACTATTTTTCAGATGCATATTATAAATTATACAATTACACGAAATTCTAGACGGTTTTTTTTTCGAAAACTGCTAGTAATATGGCAAAAGCTCAAAGTGACTGTTCTGACAAACTGACTGGCTTCGCCTTTTTGGGACAGATCTACTATGGTAAAGAGTATCATATGTGTTAATTAGTGTCCGACCGAAGCTTCGGCTTCGGCCACCTTCGATCAAAAAAACCACCATCGGCAAAACCTTCGGCTTCGAAGATCTAGCGGAAGCCGAAAGTTCTAGCAAGCGTCTAAATTTAACGAACTATAACGAATACACGATACCGCGATGAAGATTGTGAAGCGCGAAACAAAAACGCCATTGTGGGCTTGCGTCGTGTATGGAATTTACGTTATTTGAACTATTATTGTTTTAGCAAAATAACAAAGTCAGTCATCAGCTCTAGAAACTATTTCTTTCAATCAACATAGATCTTCACCTAGAAAAGTTTAAATAAGGGGTGTTATAAAAATCACTTTCGCCCAATTTAGAACTGAATTTCTTATGGTATTTGAACCTTCGGCTTCGGCCGAAGATTGTGACCAAAGACGAATAAATCGAAATAACTTCGGCTTCGGCCAAAAATCGACCTTCGGTCGGACACTATACGTGACAGGACATTTACTATTTTTTGTTAAAAGTCATCCAAATCCGATCAGTAGTTTTGCGTGAAGGAGTAACAAACATCAATCCATTCTCACACACTTTTACATTCTTAATATTAGCATGATTCTACTTAACCATAACTGAAATAAACTAATAATAGTTGTCTTTAATTAATTGAAATTCAATATACCTAAAATATCGAAAATTACTCAAATTTCTTTAGAGACTTTTAGTCATTGGGTATGCGAATTACGTCATTATTAAAACATTCGTTCCAAGCTTATCATCGTTCCTGAAATCTCAATAAACATCAAAGCCTAGGATCATACGCGCTAATGAGCAACAATAACATCACAAAGCTGTACTGAAAAAAAATTGCCCAAAAAATCTTTGAACATAGTAGGTGCATCGTTGTTTCATACAAATTCTTAATCCCCAAAACGTTCGCACAGTCGAAATCCTTGAAAAGAAAGAATTGCGATTAAAAGTTGCTATTTCGGAATATCTCAACAATGCGTCCGCATACAATGCACGGTCACAACGGGAAAGATTACAATCAGTTCGGAAAAAACTACACCAATTGTAGGGAGCTTATCCATCTGCTGCGACGCACTATATTGTTTGTTTCAAAGTTTAAAACAATCAAATTCTATTGCTTTTTTTGTTTCAGATTGTGGCTGCCATTCATTAGTTTCCAATGTTTGTGTAAATAATGATTTTCACAGTCATTGCTCTACAATAGGTTTACATTTGGTTCCATAAACATGCACTAGAATGAGCGAACAAACACCCAGTCTGTTCCAGACCCTGATTTGAAATCAAAATTCGAACCCGGGACTTGCCTGCAACCTTGTTCCATTCCGTTGTAAGAAAAACGCCTTGTCCAACACACAGTGTTTTCCTTACTACATTGATAAACCACCACGCTTCTCCAAAGGAAATTCCACTGTATGATTCAACAAATAATTAAAATAAAGCGTTTATGAAATGGTCATTTTAATATATATAACAGACAGACTTTAGAACTGTTCAATTCGTATTGATTTCAATGTAAAAAACTACTTTCTATCTTGATCATAGTGCATATACAATTTAAGGAATAATAATTAAGGTGGCAATCGCAAGTACAAAAAAGAGTCAAAAGCGCCATCTGCCGCAGCCGGCGCTCGCCTCGGCATTACTTACCTAATGTGTCCAAACTTCGTCATTTTATAAGACAAAGTGAGAAAATCCACAGCAAAGACCGTTTGGATTGTATGTCGCTAATTAAGAGACATGATGCTTGATTCATAGTAATGTGAAAATTATTAAAAAAAGGTTTTCTACATGGTTACTATTATAGTCTTACTAATATTATAAATACGAAATTTTGTGAAGATGTATGCGTGATTGTTACTCGCGTAAAAATTACTTATTGGATTTGAATGAAATTTGACACACAGGTAGTTTATGGCCTATGTTAATATATGGAATACTATTTGACCATATATGACCCAAGCGGTCGAGCCGCGGTAAAAAGCTAGTTAACTATAAAATAGGCTTAGAAGCAGATAAACAATAGCAGCATGATGTTATTGAAGTACCAAAAAGCAAGCAGTGTCAATATTGCTTTAATGTTATGTATTGTGTTATGTACGCCGCCTTTGAAACTTCTTATCCTACAAAAATCGATCACACATGCGTCAAAATCATCACTTTTTCAATGATAGCAATAAATCAGATATAGGCGTGGTGCTGCTGCTAGGACCACAAAAAGCTCTATCGCCTCTAATATGATGATAATTAAAGACTTAATAATTTATATGACTTTATTTCACACAACATAAAAGATTTTTAATAACGAACATATCCCGAGACAATCGCAAAGATGGGTCACCATACAAAACCCATACGCGTCATCATATCTAAACTATATCAAAAGCATGGGACCCCGAAATTTCTTGAAGGCAGCACGTGTGCCTTCTCTATGGCAACTAGATGGAAAAAAAAACAATGCGACCCCACAATAGAGGATACATAAGAATAGGGATCATCTACTTGTATTGGTGCGTCGTACTAAGAAAAAATGGATTATGTAACGTCAAACAAAATTGCAAAAAAGTCACATTGTAAAGAAGCCTTAACTCTATAAATAATTGTGAGCTAACGAAAGTTTTTTCAAAGACGTAGACTGTGGAATGGTTTTTTCAGGAGTTCTAGACAATCCAGATTAAGATTTTATACATTGCTTTTCTTGCAATTTACGTAAGTTCTTAAACTTAAATATTTGGTAAAGGAAATTGGTCATACAAATTGAAATTAGCAGTCGAGTTTGTTGTTTTTGTTGTAATTCATTTATTTTGATAGTTTTTATGAATTTTTGTCACAATTGTTACATACATACTAAAATATATATTTTTGGAATCGTCTATGATTCATTTTATAGTCGTGATTATGTAAAAAGTTGTCATAAGTCACAATCGGTCAAGCCGTTTGGGCTGTAGCGCGTGCCCAAGAAATGTACACATACATACAAAGACACATACCTATGTACATACGCTCGAAGAACATTACTCTTCTTCTAACGCTCAAAAAAGTGAATTAGTTCAAAGGACATCTGTGCCAGGAAATGAACCATAAACGCTTAATGCATATAAAACAAAATATATCTACACTCAAAGCTTTCCACTTGAGTTCTACGTATGGTAGGTGCCAACACAAACACCTATTCCCAGAACAGACACTTAATCCATCATTTTGATGTTTCTAGCCGACAATCCAATGAATCATCGTCCTATACCCTTATCCGACTGGTATCATTCAATCCAATTCAATACAATTTCCGATCACCAAGAAAACCGTCCAATTCAACCGACACAACACAACTTTAGGCAACCATAAGTCACTTTCGTCCCAAATACCACATCCGACAATAGAGCATTAAGCGAGCCAGTAAGACACTTCCGGATCTGACGTTTACAATGTTGGAACAACGCACCCAAACAGGAAATCCTAATTTGGATGCTCAATTGATTCATGTATGGCGAAATGGGCCCGTGACATTTCCAGTATTGACGCAACTGTGTATTGTGGCTATTTTTAGAACACAACAAAGCCTTTTAACGCCACGAAAAAGTTGGGAAAGGTCTTGGAAAAGTTTCCCTTTTCTTGTTGAACCTCCATTTAAAATTTATACACGTTACGTATAAACGTTATAAAGGTTACGTAAAGAAATTGTTGTTTTGATTTCATTGAGACTTTATATAATTAGAATACTCCAGTAGCACTAGTTAGTAGAAGCCTTCAATCAGGCATTTTGTAAAAATTCACTATATTGTATTCAAATACTATACTATATTCAAATAGAAGACAACACCGGACTCTAATATAGACGTAGAGAATTGATGATTTAAGTATTAGACTAATTACTGCTTACTTAAACCGTTAACGATATTCGCCGAATATATCACATAGAAGACTGTATACTCAAATATACTTCTCTATGTACAATGTTCATAAGTGCGTTAACGAAACTCGGAATTGGTTTTGCTATGGCCTAACTACCTAAAGTGAAGTACTCTAGCAATGGAAAAGTAATTTCTATTTTTAAACGTCAATAAAATACCGCCTCACAGAGTGTTTCGTTTTTTTGAATCGCAGATATAGCGCAAAATGTTTTATTATCACAAATATCTCACTATAAATATCACTTTTTAGTTAAGCGCATTTCGGTAAATGCTAATAATTTGCAGCGAAATATTCTAGCCTTATAAGAACAGACACAAACAAATGTTTTTACTGCTCAACGCCGAAGCGAAAAATGCTTAAAGCGAACGTTTCATGGCCTTCGGGTTAAAGTCTCGAAGCATTCATAGATCAATTACGTTACAGTTTTAAAGATGCCGTCAAATTTTAGAGCCTCAACTCGCGTTAATTTCAAAGTTGCATTCGAGTGTCGTAAACTTTTTGCAGGGACGTTCGCCCTCCGATCGTAAACCGCTCAATGCAGTTTTATAACCGGGCACTTTGCGAATATGGTGGCAATTACGAATTTATTGCATCATACAAACATCCTGACCATTTTTTGTGTACGACTAAAAATACGGAGTGGACTGCAGATTTAATAATTACATTTCGAGAATTATGTAAACAATCTCAAACACATCAATATTACAATATCCATTGCATTTATGTACATTCCAAATCTTTCTCATGAATAAAATCGATTAAGAAATACGCTACAAAATGGCGGATATCGGATCCGCGCCGAAATTTGAAGTTGGAACGCGTGAGACCGCCCGCTAGCTGTTGAGACGTTTGGAAACGTGAATGAACCGTTCTTTAATTAAGTGCACGCAAAAACAAAACAACTTGTATTTTAAATGTGCTCGCTTTTATTTAATTACCGCTAATAAAGGAATATATGAATATAGGATAGCAAACAAGTTCTTTACATATTCGCTAAAGATTAAATTGTAATTTAAAAACATCACCCAAGTCTTAATAAATGAATTTTACATGAATTAAACGCTATGACGCAGACATGAACGATAATTTAAACGTGTTTTTTTTTTGGTTAATAGTGTATCGAGGTCGTGTGGAATTTTTGGAGTTCATTCATTAATCTTTCGGTCAAGTAACACTTCAATCGTTGAATGAACTTTTAAAACGCTAATTTTCTTCCTGAGCTATTCCCGGAGCGCTACGTTGTCGGCCGCTGCAAGAGGGGTGCAAAAAGAGCTCTTTCAAAGCCGGTGATGCATTGATGACTCCTCTGATGTTGCAAATATCCATGGGCGACAGTGACTGCTTTCCATCACATATCCCGTCTGTCATCGCTACTAAATGGCAATCGGATATACAATCTTCTTTATATAAGCACTCAATGCATTTAAAAACATATTAATACCTTGGAAGATTCTTCTCAGTAACAGATTCGACGCTACACCTGAAAGTAAGAGGGCGACGCTTTGTGTAACTAGAGATAGATTCTTCACCACGCCGGTCAAATGTGTACACTACAGCGCTTAATACACTCTCGTTATGAAACTTAAATAAATGTGACGGCGGTGCCACAACAATCGAACCATAAAGTTCTACCACCTTTTTATTTACTAAAGTACCTGCCTCGTTATTTTACGATATTATAATATTGATGATAGCAAAAAATAAAATAAAAAAGGTAAGTACATAATAACAATGGAAAATCATAAAACTTAATACATTAAAAGAATAAACTTCTAAGATAATACCGTCTAACAATAACATAGGTAGGTACGGGTACTTGTTACAACTAAAAACGCAAGAACGCGTATAAAATTATGTAAAATATAAAATTTATATCTATGTGTTATGCGTGATACCATGTTTTGTATTATCACGTTTAAAAATGATAAAAGAAAATTATTAATCGTGCTTAACATATTTTATGGACTATGAATAGGTGGCAAGTTAAAAAACAAATAATAAAATACATAAATTATGTTATTATAAAGTGACCAGTAAACAGATTGTGAACGTAACCGAGCTAAACTGAGCTACATTAAGCCCAACACTAGCATTTTTCCTATGTTATGCATGCTTTGGATACACATACATTCACATTCAGATGTCACATGTCGGGGATCGAACCGGGACCCGTGTGTCATCATAGTTATTATTGTTAGTTAGCAATAAAATCTTGTCAGTATAGCTAAGCCCTGTCAGTCCTTCAATATATGGTGAGCGGAGTACCTACGGATCGGGTAACTACCGCCGTCACACCTATTTCTCGCATGAGCCAATTTGAATGCGGTTCGTTGAAAAAAAACTATAATAAAACTTATAGTACTATACTAAAAAAAATATAATAAAACTTATAGTACTGTACTATAATAAAACAATTCAAACAACAGTTTATTCAGAAATTCACGTAATGATACGAATGGCGAATGTGGAGATGAATTATCCGATCACGATGATTCGCTCATAAGTTCATATTACTCATCATAATCAACTAAAGAAACGTGGTATAAGTCCTTGTGGTTCGACTTCGGATGCACCACCACCACACCTATTTCTGCCTAATAACAGCAAATTTATTCGCTGCTGTGTACATAAAATTAGATACCGGAATGCGGGGATGTCATGAAACCAGTTTTTACCCTCTGCAAGAGATCCTTAGTAACTACATAGGCCTGTAGACGTCTGTTGCGAAGTATTCAAATTTTCTTACACCTATATGTCTATTCAATTTAAATGAAATCGGTTTGTGATTTCGAGACAACTTTTAAATTAACATTTGTTTGGTCGATTCCAAAACAAAAGTCATTGGTATAATTTTGTGGTTAGTTTTTGAATTTAAAATACAGCTCAACCAGTTTCGACAAATATTTGAAGTCTACATATACTTTTTATGAAACACTAAAAATTAATAGAATAGTTAGTAAAAGTGACTAACTATCTCTATATATAGTGTAATCTACTTGTCGGAGACGGACATTCGTTTGGACGGTATAAGAGCGGCAAAAAGTGTGGCACAAGTTCTGACAGATGACAGAACCGTCGCAATTACGCGGGAACGGCGCTCGGTTTCCATATCAGCTATTATTCGTAGGGTTTGCTCACTGCGGTTTATATGACGACCCGCGTGGCGGAGCGGTCACCATACCGGTCTGACACGCAATGGGTCCCGGGTTCGATCCCCGGCCAGACAGACATCTGAATGATGAG
>MOOZ01000112.1:536802-556098 GCA_002930495.1 Cecropterus lyciades | reverse complement strand
CGAGCATGCAGCCCACCAGATTGTAAGTGGCTACTGCCACCCATGGACATATGTAATGAACCCTAGGTAAGATCAAAGTCTCACCCAGGTTAAACGCAGATGCGTTGCTACCCCTGAGGACTTAGATGGAATGCCTCGAAAAAGTATATCTCCCTTACCACACCCTTCAGACCAGAACACAACAGCGCAAAACACTGCTGTTATTAGGCAGAAATAGGTGTGGCGGTGGTGCCTCCGGAGTCGAACCACAAAGAGTTCTACCACCTCCAAGTTCTACCGTAAGTGTATTGACGTAGAAGATAAAGTATTAATTGATTAATAAGTATTAGCGTGTATTTAAAGGTGCTAGTAAGCTAAAAATCACGTAGTAAGGTAATAAACAACTTTAGTACGCTTGTTCTGATACTTAATATCAGCTACTTTATGTAAACACTTGAAATAGGCACCCACAAACATTGTTCAAATGTTTTATCACTCGAGGCCAAGTGCATGGAGTTCTTTATTCCCGTCCGAGTCACTTCAGCACGTACAACGGGTAAACAAACTCATATCAACATGTACACTTACTCGTATTGTTCTATACAAGTGTTTCGATTGGAAGTGTGTTGGATTGAAATGCAAAACGCGAGAGCTCGCCGATTGACTGATAAAGGTCAGTGATTGTTGGCGAGCCCATACAAATGTTGAGGTTATGCGTGTATTTATAGTGTCTTGTTAATTGTGTACATGATTCTATTAAGGCTCCTTGCCTGGATTGAGTAGGTGGGGACGTATTTAAACGTCCGTGTAAGTTATGCATGATTTTATGATAATATTGATACTGTACCCGTCATGACTTGAAATGCCACGTAAAGAATACAGAAAGAGAAATGAAAAATTAATAAAACATCTTTTGTTTATTTCATACCAACTGACGTCGATGCATTTTTATTAATATATTATTGATTTACATATTTATTTGCTCCAAAAACCCTCGTTAGCGTTGAGAATACCTATCAAAGTTTCATCACAATCTAATCAATGGTTTCAGAATGAACAGTGGACGAACTATGAACATTTTTTTTATATGGATTAGCATCAAAAATGTCGAGAAATAATTTTCATTCGTAAGGTCGAATGAAAATGTTAGGTCTCTCAGTGCAAGCGCCGCCTGAAGCACTGCCGTCATATTTATTTCCGTCTCAATGAAACTGTTTACGTGCTATATTCTGGTCTCAGTATGATAAAATACATGTCGAAATCAGTAAAAGTATCGACTTAGCTTATACGAGTGCAGCGTTAAAATTATATGAATCGCTCATTTGGTACAACAAATACGTAAATATATTAGTAATACAATGTTCTACGTCGATGTTGTACATATAAAATTATATATATCTACATATAAGTATGTATATATCTATTTTCTATAAGTATAAATGTAGGTATATTTATAAATTTAGTAATTATTAAACATAAAATTAACTAGTTATAGTTATACTCATATTTAATCTTGTTAGGCGATCATAGAGGGGAGCAGACTCTTCTACCACAGGTTTTATAAACTTACCAGCAGAGAGATCGTAAATATTGTAAATCTACCCCAACTATGTTTAAATAAAGGATTTTTGATTTTTTTTGCACCAATTGAACAATATGTGATGGTCCATGACCAACAATATAATTGAATTATTTCAATAATTAGCATTATTATATAAGCATTAAAATCCACCTTACGTAAAATGTGGAATTTCTTATTTCGTGATGTATAAAAAAATATTTGACAAATTCAGTGAGTCAACCTCGTAGTTTTTGTTTTGCAAGCACGTTGAAATTAATTATTATTAATGTAATCGTTGAATTAATGTAGTCTTAATAGAAAGATTACAAGAACTGAGATTAACTCGACAAAGAAACGCACACAGCATGTCGTCCTGTCAAGATAACGAATGATGGAGGAGAAATATCTGTATTGTTCACTGGCAAATCGATTCCATTAGATTTTTCGATTAAGAGAAAACGAAAATATGAAATATATTCCGATCCGGTGGTAGTGTAAGAAAAATATTGTATGCCTATGCAAAATAAAGATTTTGCTGCTTACTCCATTGGTTTTATACTTAAGTAACGTAACAGACGGCTCCTGCGAAGAGGGAGTGCTGTCATAGAAAGCCAGGGCGTGAATTTACTTTATTATATTTTATTTAATCTCATATAACTAGGGATCATGGACATATATAAGGGGAGGGGGGTTGGTTACATTTACCCCCCCAAATGAAAAGATCATAAACCTGATTCATCATCGGTATTGGATCCTGTGGTAGGGATTCTGATTGTTATCAGGCAAGTAGGTCTAGTGTTGATAATCCCCACAGATGCTGAGCTATGGATAGTTCTCTCGCCTTCGACATTAAATAATATCACTTTGTGTTCACAATAATTCTTCATAAACGACATTATGCTGGTGTACATAGACATTTAAGAATAAGAACATGGTCGACTGTTTTATTATTAATTAATTATTAATTATTAGCGTATCGGTAAAGATTTATGTTAGTTTTTTATAAAACAGTTGCAGTACATATATAGGTAATATCTATATTAAAATGGAAACCATGTTAACCAAACACCCATTTAGAAAGATTTTTTTTATTATCTTCCCCGCTTCAAATAGAAATTTAATGTTCGTATTATTTAGAGAAACTGCGTATATTACGTCACGGGCAATGTCTAGTGTCTTGTACGAGAGAATGTTTATCATGGGCACGATTTTTAACAATATACGTGTTATATGTACGTGTAGTTATTTAAAGTGTCTAATTTAAATCCACGCGAGAATATTCGAGCAAAACTGCATACTTTAATGAGAGGTTTCCTTCCAACTATAGGGCAATTGGCAAACCATCTCATTATGTATTTAAGTGCAATTTTGTAGTCGACAGTGGTTCGTACGGCGGAAATGGGTATTTACGAATTGTGTTTGATCCTGTATTCCTGTATGAAGTACCTGAATAGCAATCTTAGAAATCTGTTGTTTTATGGAGTATGGTGTAACTTATAATAGAATGAACAAAAGTAACGGATTAGTTTAAACCTCCTATCTCTAGCGATTAAAGTGGTCTTAACCTGTCTTACTTCAATCTTAAGAGTGGGATACGGCAGTGAAAGCACTGCTGCTTGTAAGATCGAATTAGGTGTATATGAGTATGATGGTGGTTCCGCTTTACATAAATTTGTGTTGTCTGTTACTCTTGTTTCTCCCATGTTAACGTGAAAGGCAAAATCGCAACCTGGTCGGGAACATTTGAGTCGTAGTACCTTATCAAATGGCGGTCCTATGATGCTCCCATTAATGCTATGTCAAGTACACGCCGCAGGAATAAGATAAAAACAAAGTGCAAATAAAATAACTTGTGATTAAATTCATAAAACTTGAATTTAAAATTATCGTGTTTACCAAAATTAAGTAATGATTAAATGTCCTGCATCGTTACTGCCATAACGGTTGATTCTGATGTGTCAATGTACGTGCAATTTTGTGTAAATTGAAAACGTAAGCCATCATTCTTGTTCTCAATAATTAATTGAGGTTATAAACGTATAATAACAAATTAAGTTAAATTAATGCTCATTTGAGTATTACGATTACCGTAATTGTAATAAATATTATTTACCTATTGGATATTTTATATAGCGCAAAAGTTTGCATGGTCATTCCACATCAAATCTGCAACCACAACACCTTTCGCCGAACACTTTCTTTTAAACCCATTTACAGTATAATTATTACGAATTTTACAGCCAACTTTCGCAATAACCGCATATCGTTACAAAATCACCTTAAACACCGTCTCGAACGATATACCATAAAATATTAGTCGCGGATACAAAACACGGCGAAGCGCGTATGTAACATCGAAAACGGCCTACTCCCTAAACCTGATACTGGACTTGCAGAACCTGTTCTGTAACACTGGGCTCGCCCTCACCAAAACCCTGACCTTGGTCAGTTCGAGCCGTAGGGCAAATACATTGCTGCGTTTCGATGGAAACACTAATGAAAACCTATGGCAACTTTTCACCAGCTCGCGTTGGACGTTGCCACAGTGAAATACTCGTATTAGAGAAGCGCTCACGGGTAGATCCATGGTATACAATGGTGCATTCGGTTTTATGGACACAAAAAGTATATTTATACCTTCCTTGCGGCCGTATGGTATCATATTACTGTTATCGATGGGGCATTAAAAATTGTAAACGTTTTGTTATGGTTTCCTATTAGTATTTATCCTCTACCAATGTATATATATTATAAGTACAAACGATATCAATGCTACATATCGTGTTTGTATTAATTATAAAGCAAATATAATTGCTTGACCCTATTTAGTCATACATTTAATTGGCTAGTTGTTTGAAACTGAAACATCACGCAATAATTACATTTGTGGTTAATGTATATTCCGAATAAGCCGCAGGTTTGCACTGGTATTGTTGCTTGTCAACAAATCCATTTACCGGGTTTTATCATCATATCAATAATCTTGATTAACAAGTAAGAAAGTGAAAGGGTCGTATTGAAAGGAATGCAAAGTTATTTTTATGCATACAAAAGCACCTGTTATGGCATACATCCGCCATAACTGTCTGTACATGCTTGTGTTGCATGTACAGACAGCGCGTCACCTGATACCTTCGAAACATCTGCCGAAGTCGTAAAGCGACTAATCCTGGGACAAAAAGGAAAAGAGAAAAAATCTGTACGGGGAATGGAACGCTGGATTGAATTGCATTTTACGGGCGGCTGAGTGAAACGGGACAAAAAGTTATTGTCCTTCTCTTACGAAAGGCAATGCAACTTGCACGTAAAGCTTAATTGCCGGTGTTTATTTACGTAATTACCTGTTTCCGCTTACGCATTCCTAAAGCTAGACAGTTGATACAGAGTTGTGCTTATAAAACATTTGCTTGGATTCCCGGTATGGGTAATATAATACAATTATGTGGTTTATTACTGATATTTCCTGTAATCTTGGTTTTAGCTTATTATTGCATAATTATAACAAATCTTGTTAGTACTAACTACATTAACGTTTATTTGTTTTGCTAAACTATCGGAGAATATAAATTATTTTTATTCATCTTCTTTTCCACACTTTTAAAAATAATCATATAGTTTATTTAAAGATATATATTAATTGTTAGACCAAGCTAATATCAAGTAAAATGTTTGTAAGTCATTTAGAAGTATTAAATGTCAAATGCCCTGATCTTTTGAAATTAACAAATTCTATTTGTCAAATAGATCCTGTCACACAACCTTTTAGTAATAGTTAAATGAAACGAAACGCTAAATGCCCAAGGCGTTCTACTTTTGCTAGTTGTCCGGTTTACACCAACTATGCTGTTCCCACCGTCTTGCCTCGCCTTGGAGACGTAATGGCAATGTCACTGCGTTCATTAAGAGTATAAACGCGAGTCAAGGCCCTGTCTCATTCATGAGGTTCCCACGAAGAGGCTCAACGAAAAAATCGTCACAAAATTCTTACTCAATTTAAAAATAGTGTGAGGTCTCTTTTGAGTATTATTTGTTGTGTTACTGGAGATTACATTCTGTTCCGTCTTTATACAGTTCAAACAGTACACATTATTATTATTATAAGTGAGTCATGGATGTGCTCAAGACATATTTAAATATCAAATTCCATAATTAGTGTTATGACACCGGAAATGAATCGTCTTGTTAGTAGCAGATAAGGTAGATACATTTGAGTTGCATAGACATAAAAGTATTTATCTGTCGTTTGCGATGCAATAGAGACATTAACAAATACTTTCCTTTATGACATTATACACTTTAAACTAAGCGAAAACTAATTACGAGTCTTATAATATTGCCTCTCTTAGGGAAGTGGCGTCTACTTCTACTAATTGCAAACAGTGGACGACATTATCATTTAAAATAATTTGTAATGCGATACTAACTCTATTAACATATTTAGTTTAATTAGACTATTTACTAGAGGGGATATCACAAGGATGTACTTTGTCACCCACATTGTTGACCAGTAAATAATGTATACAGGCAGTGTTGAATGATCTCTTTTTAAACTGAGTCATTAAACAGGCCCTGAATGGATAGCCGGTAGCTCGTTATCATTAGCGTGCCTTCGTACTTGCAAGGAGTAATTAGCTGTCGTTTCTGTAGAGACCTGATGAGTAATTCTCTTGCTCACTGAACGTCTTTGTTAGTGTCGCAGAGTTCCTGTTGTTAAAACATAATCACTTTATATAATTGACTTATTCGTGGAATATGCACGTTCATGGTTATTACAGAATTGTGATATAATTCCGTTTTAAACCTTTTATAGTTTTGTAACTTTATGCAATTTACGCTTAAAAAGTAAATCATGGCGTGAAAAAGGAATTTCAATATAAAATCTTTATTTGTGTATCTTTATTTAAAGATGCCATTATATGTCTCTTCTTGATGATAAGCTCATATTTTTTTTTACATTTTATAGTTTGTAGATCTAGCAAAGCCGTGCGTGTCATGTTTCTTTTTCTATTTCAGTCTTCTGCCTATCTACTTCTACAAGGTTTATAGCTGTAGTCTACGTCAAAGTTTACTTCGCTTAGTTATTACGTGTGCGAATTATCAATTAATTAGGACATCGTTGTTAATGAAGCTACTTTGAGTTTGTTTATAAATTAATAGGTTTTGATTAGGCTTTAATTTCCTATTTTAGTTTAAACCTGACCTGCTCCGATTTCAACAAGTTGACTCTGTACGATTATGCATTTTTATATTGCTTTTAGTTGCAACCAGTACATCAGCATGTAGTTTTACAAGTGTCTTTTTAATCTATGCAGTTTCAGGAATACTAAATTACTTGTTCGACTCCACTACAACCTTTTAACAGTTTTAACATACGTTTTAAATTAACAATATTACTTCTGATCTATTAGTAAAAGAATTTTAAACGATTACACTGGCATAATTACGTACTCCAATTTGATATGACTAATACATCTGGTGCATTGTTTTGCTTACCGACTAATTGTTGAATCATTCCGAGCGGTCATCACAAAGCCGTTGTGATTAACTTAGGTACTGTTGACAAATCGTCCAAACGTTTTGCATAATCCCTCATCAGGGTGCAGTTGTTATATTGTTCACTGTTATGAATACTTTAACGTATTTACTTAACATACTTGCATTCTATATTCAGTTCCTTTACACATATTTTCATATATACATAATATTGATACCTAAAATATTTCTTCTTGTTGGTATAATTTCCCCAATATATTTTATTTGCCCGTAAATAAGAATATAGTCAATTTTAGTTTTTATTTTTTCACTTTGAACTATTTTATTTTTAATTTATATTTTATGTTAGTACATTCAGTAGGTACCCCTATGCATGTAAATCTGGATGTGGGTATTTTCGGTTTAAAATGAAAAACTGGCATCCTGCAAAGTCCTTCTAGTGAATGCCCCATCTAAACAGCTTCCGCTGTTTCTAANNCCTTTTCCAACGAAAGGGACGGGTGGACAGAGACACACTATGGTGCTCTCTCGCTCACTCCCCGAAGTGAGACTACAAGAGGGTATTTGCAGAATTTTGTTTTTTGAACAGGGGCTCGCGGAGGGGGTCTTCAACCTCTGGTTGCGGTGTTGTGGCGGCGCAGCAAACGTTGCACCAGCCTCCAACTGCTTCCTTAGTTGCAACTCCACCTTCGGTGCTCTCTTCTGATCGTTTCCAAAAATCTGCGACAAATTCGGGTAGGACCGAGATGCGCTAGAGAATACTTGCCGTTTGGTCCCATTGTCACATAAGTCATATGGATAGAATTATATGATGAAAAATTTGACCTTCAACTTCTCGATCCTGATGAGGCAGGGGTACTACTAATCTAAATCACAGACGTTTGCGATTTGTTTTTTACGGATTTATAATAGGATTGTTAATCGAAGACATACAATAATAAATTCCTTCAACTTCTCAATCCTGATGATGCACGGGCAACGATAGCCAAAACCATTAAAACTCGCCAATTGATATTAACGGATATAAAATAAGATTGCTAAGCGGATACAAAGACGAAAAATTTAGCCTTCAACTCATCCTGATGATACAGGAGTACTGATACCGGAGGAGTAAGCCATTAGGTGTTTATAGATATAAAATTAGATTGCTTAGCAAAGACATACGGTAAAAAATATGACCTTCTGCTCTTCATCCCTGATAATGTAGATGTCTTGCTTAATCCATATGCGTTTAGTATTCGTTGCTTGCATAATGGCTTCTTGAGGAAAGACATGATGAAAATTTTTACTTTGAACGCACCTAAACGCTAATGATGATGTTAAGGAGTAGTACCTATGTTATGGCTTACGTATGGTATTGGGTTTAGCTTTACTTTTTATATAGGATGAGTTAGGCTGGGTTGGAACATAATAGACAACACAAAACCAAGCGAGCAATACGCGGCAGCGCCCTGCAAGCGGGTACGCATAATTGATATAAATTGTAAAAGTGTTGTAAAATATGGCTTAGGCTTAGATATACGTTTATTTTAAGATTTATGTTGAAGATTGAAGTATCGTTTGTATATATGTTTGCACGTAAATTTGTGACTACTTATCCAAATTAGTGATAGTATCATCACTAAAAAGCACGTAATTTTTTTTTAACAAAAAATGCAACCGACTTCAATGTTACAATAAAAGTAAAAAAATGTTTAAATACGTGTTGGTTTAGTACGTAGTCCCGAAGTCGGCGCTCAACATATTAGATACAGTTCTGTCGTCATGATCCAGCGTAATATATTACGTACTAAACCAACATAGTATTTAATTTTTTTTTGTAGCATTGAAGTCGGTTGTATTTTTTGTTATTTTTTCTTAATGTTTATAAATATAATAAAACGCAGCTATTTTAAAATCACGTTTAAATTTTGTTTTTAAATACTACGAGATAGAGAATATAGTATCGCAGCAATATAGTATTTTAAGCTTGGGATTTATGCTAATATCACAAATATTGCAGATTCTCGAGTGTACTCTAAACTGAAGGGTTATGTAAACAATTTTCTCGTGAGCTAAACATTGCTGAAATGCTCTCAAATGCAAAATATTGTAGAGCTGGAGAGCAAGATAAACGCGAACGCTTCTCGTATGAGAGCATACGTGGAACTTTTGCGTACCGTGACTTAAAATTATATGTACTTTGAGTTGAACGTGGGATTTAATTTCAAAGCAAAACGACTATTTAATGACTTCATAGGTTTGTGTAGTATAATAATTGCAGATCAGTCACCTTACAAGTAGAGGTGTTTTACATACTTATTATCTAGCTGTTTCTCATATAATAATACGTTTATGTTTGTATAGAAAATGATGAACAAATCATAATTTTCCAATTCAATTCGTATATCTGCAATCAGTCAGTCATTTTACGTCAAATCTTATCAAACAAGTTACGTAATTTGATAAATGCGAAGATAATGCGAGAAATCTTTCAATAAAAGCTTAAGGTACTTTTAATGGTGAAACGTACTGAGATGTATTATGAATAAGAGAGGTTTCTAAGGCCTGGTCGTAAATAGATTGTGTCACCCCGCTAGGCGGCGTATAAAGAATGACATCTTCAGAGTAGGTAAGAGGTTCCGCGTGAGAAATACGAGTATTATTTCACGCTACCGTTTTTGTTCCCTATAGCGATGCGAGAACGAAATACGGTATTCAGCACAAACATCCCTTTGTTGTCTGTGCGTTTCAGGTTTTTGTACGTAATTCACGCTCACGATGGGAACCAGGCGTGATGTTCTTCTGGAAATCTGATTTTAAACGATTACAAAGGGCCTAACTTTCGAAATGGTTGACGTGGGTTTTATAAAAACATTCGGTTTTAATTTAAGATAATTGCTAATTTGACGTTATTGGATAATGCAGCCTGTAAATATAATGTTTTCTGTTTCAATCCAGAATCTGTTGGGTGGCGGACTAATATGTGTATGAGTGCCACAATAGTCATGTTATATTTGTATAAGGCAAAATAGGAAAAAAATCGGAGCAATGTTACAACCTTATTCTTCAGTTTTATGAATATCTTCCTCTATTTAATAATGCAGAAACGAGGGAAAAGTGTGGCGGGAATAGTCGAGCCCTGTAGGTCCGAAGAATTAATATAATTTTCGGAATAGAAAATTTACGAAATTTGAATATTATTAACTCGTCATTTATTTTTATGTTTATTTATTTTATAACAGTGTGTCGATCATGAAACGGGCATTTATTTACATTGAATACTAATGGATTAAAGAAATGATAAATAATCAAAGGTTTATTATGAATTGTCTATTGTTGTATAGATGTTAGACTATTGACCTGTTTTAGGTATGTATGTGGTAACTATGAACATGACCTACGTTTATGTTGTTTAGTTACTATTTATCGTTGATATTAAAAAATATTATTTCTTTACATTTTTTTATTTCAGTCTCAGTATCCTTTGTCCATGTCAATGATTATTTTAGAATACCTTTTGGTATTGTAAAAGTGAATCTGAAAAAAGAACCATTTCGGTAGATTTGATTAATCGTTCTAATATCTGCTATATTACTTAAACAAGTGAGAGTGAAATAAATGTATAGCGAAAGTTCGTTACGACGACCGGCCGAAACAGTGGTCAATTACCTCTATATTATAGTACCAAATGTTGATATCAATTAAAGAAGTTTCGTAATAGCACGCTGAGTTAGTCGTGGCTGTTATCACAGATTTTATTCGAGTAAGTAAAAATAATTTTTGGATAGGTCATTTTAATAAGAATTGATATAAATTATGAATTTACATTCCAGTTCTGGGTCTGGTTGTTGGTTTATTTATATTTGTATGAGTATTATTAATATGTTAAAAGAATTCACGGAATATTTACCAATACTGATAAAGACCTACATAAGAGAGTTTTATTACAACATAACTTATCATAAATTAAGTTTTCTATTGCTTATATAACAACTGAGCTCATAACACTGTTTACGTGATTTTTCTGACATAATATGAAACACACAAAGGAAGCCTCAGTAAAGATGGGAAATAAGTACTGCGTTGCAACAGCGCGATGATCTTTTACATACGATTTATTTTTATGGGGTTTTTATTTTTATGTTATGTCGAGAAATAATATACAGTTGTGTGTTCGATTCGGTGGGCAATTGTTATGCACGTTACGAAAATCGGAAATAAGAATTGTTTATGGTCTCACACCTCACATCAGATCGGTAATTTTTCAAGTATACAAGGAGACTACATTCGTGGTGTTGCAACTTAAACATTAAGGATATCAAAGATGACAGACGAATCAACTTAATTTTTGCTTAGCTGACTCCTTTTATTTGGGGTATTTATGTAAATCGACTAAATACATTGAGCATTTGTTAATTCTGTGTAATAAAAACAACTAGAGACATGAGACAATATTAAGATGCAAACTAAATTTTTAAATAAATGAGACTTCGATAAATTGTAACAACAACGTCAATCGATTTCCACATCATCGATTTCCATATCATAAACACTTGTTCTATAGAAACCCACTTCAAGATTGATATATACGTCTGAAAGCAACGGATATTACATTTTACACAGTTTCCTGCATCTACGCCTGGAACGAGTCGCTATTGATCGTTTCTTATCCAGAGAAGCTATGCTGCGGGATAACTAAAATAAAGATTTGATGACTGAAAATAACAGGCACCCCATAAAATCTATCAAGATGATAGTGGGCTGTGTTATGGTGAATACTTCGCATTAGGGATATTATCGATATGAAATATCGATCTGGATACGGATATAGGAATAATGTTATACCGATTTTGGATATGGTTACGGATATTATAGATATTTTTAAGGAATTTGAAACGTAAAATACTATATAAAGATAATTTGGTTTTATTTCTATATTGTCATTCGCTACTACAATCACATATCAGATATTATTTATAGCTACCTAATCAACATAAGTGTTATATACTAAAACTAAAAAAAGGCTCAAAACATCCTAAACTAACCAAAACTTTCATATCAGATACGGTTACGGAGCTCCATAATAACTGTGCTTTGAATCTATATATCATTAAAAGGAAACAGGAACCCGTCTATATAGTTAATTGTTTAAATTTATATTTCTAAATTTCTAGGGCCTATACTTCCACGTACGCTCATAAAATTTTTATGACTCTTAAAATTTTATTCAATAGTGTCTATTTCACTAAAGATTTTATGACCAGATGAAATGTATTATGAAAGTAAATAGAAGTCGACTGACTGATTTTTAATGTCAATGAAAAATATAAATTGAAAGTCGAAAAGCTACCTTAAATGAAAATATGACCTTCTTCTCTTCGATTCTGATGATGTAGGGGTACTTCTAGCCAACACCAAAGAAGGCAACCATTTGGTGTTTACAATATATTAGGATTACTGAGCAGAGACATACTATGAAAAATTGGACCTTCAACTCCTCAATCCTGGTGATGCAGGGGTACTGCAGGCCTAAACCATAAATGTTGGTAATTTGGTGCTTACGGGTCTATAATAAGCTTGCTAAGCAGAGACATGAGACGTCTAATTGGACCCTCAACTCTTCATCCCTGATGATGCAGAGGTACTTCGAACCTAGACTATAGAAGTTGGCCACTTGATGCTTTAAGGTTGCATATGCAGTAAGACTACTATGCAGAGATACAAGATGAAAAGTTTGACCTTCAACTCCTCAAACCTGATGATGCAGGGTACACAGGGTAGCTTTAGGTTAGGTTGAGCTGTAGTGATTTAAATTGTATGGGTTAGGTTAGGTTGGAACATAAAAGAAAACATAAAACCAAGCGAGCAGGGCGCGGCAGCGCCCTGTGAGTGGGTGCGCCCAGTTCATATAAACTGAACAGACTTAACTTTTATTTTTCTCTACATAATTTATAAAAGTTTTGTTAGTCATGGCTTAGGACTAATTTATGCTTTCGTGTAAATTTATACACATATTACAATTACAACTACAAATTCAGACACATTACATTACAAATACAAGAAAGTATCATCATTAAAAAGCGTAAAAAAATAGAAACCGATTTCTATGGCACAAAAAGCAAAAAAAAACAAATGTATATATGTTGGTTTCTTTCATACACAGTAAAGCGCTGACTTCAGAACTTATGTACTGTACACAATATTTAAATTATTTTTTGTGCCATAAAAGTCGGTTTCTATTTTTTTGTTATTTTTTTTTTACTTTTTTCTAGAATTGTAGTCTGTTGTATTTTTTGTTACAAATTTGTTTGATGGCATAAAATCATCTCCGAATCGCTGTTGCATGACCTGGAACTTCAGGGAACAGGTGACGAAGCGAAGGATGGCTGAGCATTGTTCATGTCCCTTCAACTGGAAAATGATCAGGATGTACAGGCCATTGGCTACGAAAACATCAGTAACTCATTCAAGTAGAACTCTTTATATAAGACGGTAAATTTGATACCATGTCTTGGTACATTTTATATATTATTAATTTTATCGTTATTTGATAATACTGGTCGGATTTGTTATTTACTAATTAATAAAATTATTGTTTGATAAGCTGTGTAAGTTTCAAGCAACAAAAAAGAGTTTCATTAAAATAACGGCCGTACCGCCGATTTTCATCACAGCAGTAACCAAGGTAAGTCACCGACGGAAATAGCATTATCGATTATTTATTTAACAAACAAAACCACTATGCCTGTGGGTTTTCCTCTATGTGACCCAGCGAGCCTTTTAAATTCAAGTTGTTATGAATTTTGTAAGCGGACATAATGCACGCCGCATTAACAATAACAAGTAAACTGGTAGGGTTTTTACGCTGTTCAACACTTGTTGTTCACTAAATATATATTTTGGTTTTAAATGGGAAGGTTAAACGTTATTTTACGTCCACATATTTCACATCATATTCCCTGACATATTGTGATAAATGTACGAAATGTTACTCGGATTTAATGTTGATTTCAATATTGATACTTCACTAGTTATAATTAAGATAGAATTAAGAGGATTATTAAAAGATATATCGTCAGTAGTATCATGCCAAGATCATCACGAATTATTGAAACGTGTCACGAGGCACTGAGCAGATGCCTCGTGTTTTATAAATAAATACTAATTCTGTCTACACTTAACACGTGAACTTTAAATTGAGAGCTGTTTCGTACAGCATCTGAAACAATAATGTCGTAAGTTCATCAATATAGAACAAATAAAATCCCTCTACAAACGATTAAACTCTATCTAAACTGTCACATATGCCTTGTTTCTTAGAACAGAGTGCAGGGTTTATGTCTATTAAAAACTTAGATAATATGTGCTTTTGAATTTTCAATGTGTAATACACATTAAACCAGTGGAAATATATGTCACAATTTGTTTCACGATTAGGTTGTTATTATTCTATATCTCTCCTTTAGTTACTATCGTCGGTGTTCTTGAAAACTCAATGTTGATATTGTAAACATTTTTTTAAACATGTATTTTCCATTTTTTAGCACATAGTCGTATTATTATTTTTATGAGCACTTTTAGAGTGTGCATTTTTGGTGATTAGTTAATTTTACAGGTATTCTTTTGAATCCGCGTATCCCACGGTCGTTATCATTATTATTGTTTTGTCTAAGAGACTATTACATCGATGTACATTGAATACCATAAATGAAGTAATCATTATCGTAATCCTAACTTTCCAATCAGTGCTGCTTTGGCTCGGTCCAATGAACAGATATTGATGGGGGTGGAATTAGATATGGACTGTGCAACTCGTTTTAAGATAATGATTGGGATTTTCAGATTGGTTTTTACAAGAATTATTATATAATATCTTAGTTGAAACAAAGTAGAGAATTTTATAAATTGATATGACTCAGAAATATAGAGCTGTCCGGCCCCTAAGTGCCTTTCCATTAGAAATGTGCGAAGTAGCTAGCTACGGATATATGTCAAATAAAACAATAGGAATGCATGATTTAATTTTTCAGCTTTGCTCTGGTAGTTAAGCTTCGTTAGTAGCTAAGCGGAGTGAAATTTATAAAGAGAATTAAGCTAAGAATGAGAGCTACGGATGCGATCTAAGGTTTGCGACTAGTGTGGCTATATGTATAATTTTTATAGCATATCTTACTAGCTTTGACATCGCACACCGCCAAGCTTCCTCGCATATCTCTTGTGGAAAGGCATCCTAATTAGCTTGTAGATCTTAGTAAGATTAAGAGCCGCACGACGGCACGACGCATGTTAGATAACTTTAATTAAATTAAAATCCATAGAATATTGTTTTACCTTTACATAAAAAAAAAATCTTTTTAAATTGATTAATATGTCATCGAACTCGTCGGTAGTTGATTCTAAGTGCATGCTGTTAAGTAATATACGCTTTGTTCTATTATTGTTTCGTTTACACTGTCTTTTGAATCTTTTGTTTTTCAGTTTCAAGAAAATGGAAAAAAAAATTGTAGCCTATATATGTGTATACATTATGTCAATTTTTTCGGCATGCTCTACAGCCCAAACGACTGACAGGTTATTATTCGAGAGATCTTTGGATCAGTCTCAATTGTGGGAGTGAAAAATATTACGTGATAGCTTCTAAATAAGCCATTGCAAAATTATATATATATTTCAGCACTATTTTCCTGCTTTGCTACTAAAAAGTGTAAAATTAAATAAATTACTACAAAAACAAAAATTTTGACTGCTTAAAAATAATTAACTGTTTTGTTTAAAACTTAACGTTCAATTTCGAATAACGAAAGAGACTTAGCGCAAGACGTTCAGAGATTATTTTAAACGATTCAGACTAGGCGAAATAAATTTTTAAGCGGGGCCTGCATTCGCAGCAGTAGACTAAGTCATAGAAATAGATATAATGTCAAAATACTAGAAATCTTTCTAAAACCAGAAAGCAACTCTATTTTTTATTCGACCTTTAGACATATATGGATTGTAACGGATATTGTAAAGTCTGTAGGTGTTAAGTAACCGTTTTGGTAACATTATTCGACCAATGCGTCATGTTTCCTGTATCTTTATTATTTAAAAGCTTTATTTTTATGGTTTTAACGATTAACAAATCTCACGTATTCTTTCATGCTTTCTCGTCTGCTGATAGATTTGTCATGGTAATGAGAAAACATCTCGACAGCGTTATTCACTTGTGAATTAATATAGAATTCCATTAGTAATCCTTAAACTCCGTCCCCAAAGCAAACTTGCAAACCTTTTCCACGTATTCCCTTTTGGGGTGAGAGCAAATGTTTGTGTTCCATTTACTCGAAAAAGGCAACGTGTGTGGGAGTGGCTCTAAGACGTATGTAGGTCTCGTATCCCGAATCGAATATTTTTACTATGTTGTACAATTTCGTGAGGTGATAGATTTTTACTTGCTTGTCCAATTTCGTGGGATGATGAATTTTCTATTAAAAATATAACGATAAATGTGTTTGAATGACATTCTAATACGAGAAAAATATTATTCTGTTATCCACCCAATTTTACGTGTACCACAGGCCAGAGTATTAACGTCTATAATTTTTTTCGGGTCAAAACTTTTCCTTTCGCAAGTTCTTAACTATAATATCGTTCATGGTATTAAACGAGATTCTTTATCGTTTAAAAAGTAGAGCAGGATGTTTCATTTTATAGTGGCGGAAATCCAATGGATGATATCTGAATTTCTTTGCTTACATCGGATCATTTGCACGATTTAATTGTATCATTTTATTCTTTAATTGTTTTCTGATTGAGAATTAAACTATACTACTCATTTAATTCCACACATAATCAAATTAATTTTTTAATAATAATTATTTTATGGGTCAATGTATACGCTTTTACAAAAAACTTCCAGCTGAGATCAGAAATTGGTCATTCAATAATTATAAAGCAGTGATTAAGAACAAACTTTGCAGTACAGCAGATAATAAAATTTCTGATTGCGTAGAAGACTAAACAGCCTGGGACTGAGCAATTGTATATATTTCAATATTTAATTAAATGTCAAAGTGTCAAACTTTAGTCAAATGTAAGGCAAGATACTGGAGCTAGCTATTATTGCGCATGTAACAAATATATATATACAAATTAATATAAGGAAAAAAGACAAATCCACTGAGTTTCTTGCCGGATCTTCTCAGTTGAGGTCGTGTTCCGATCCGGTGATAGTGGTAAGAAAAAATATTGTAACTGACAATTTGTAAGTGCCACCGTAGGCCTATGCAAAATAAAGATATTTCATTTCATTTCATTTAATGTATGTGACATCATATATTTCTTTGTTTGTATTAAATTTACAACTTAAATTTGATAGATTTCAATACGAGAATATTTTCTAGCGTCGATGTAGATTTATGGTAAATATGTTGATTAAAAGTATGTTCGGAGAATTAACTTTTATAGTTCGAAACAGTGCCAATTTTTTCTTAGCTATTCCAAAAAACTGGTGATTTAACACTAACGTCACGTCTCTTTGCGTCAGATGAACACTACGCCTTTCTCACGCTTGTAATCGCGGTGTCGTCCCGAGATCGGCACCGGCGATTGCAAATTGTTGCAAAACTGAATGTTTACACAGAAATTGCGTTATCTAAAAATGAAGCCTTATCTAGTTGTACTAAAAATCACGTTTTAACGACTGACCTGAACCTAGAGTCCAGTCGAGTTATGAGCCCTGGTCATAGTAAGCGCTTTCTACACTCATAGCCCCACAGTAGGATTTTCTCCTGTGTCGTGGGTGCCATGGACACATAAAGACGAATGCACAAACACCAGACCCAGAACAGAAATCTAAACTCATCATTCAGATGTATGTCTGGCCGGGGATCAAACCCGGGACTCACTGCGTGTCAAACCGGTATGGTGAACGGTCAGCCACGCGGGTCATAGTGGTGATGGTAGGAATAGTTCGTTATTATTTTTACGTAACACTAGCAATGAATGGTATAATACCTACCTGGTGTCGTTCCAGTTCAACATGTGAATAGATCCTAATGTCCTAAGTTAATCATGAACAATTAATATTTAAGAAAAAATAAAGCCATACTTAAATTAAGTACCTTTGACTATTAGTAAGTGTATATGTCGGGGGCTGCCATCAGTATTTTTAATTTTAATATAAATATTGTCCACAAAGTCATTAAAGGACCAGTTATCAAAACTTAATAATTAATTAACTTAATGTATTTTAACACCCTCAATTTTGTGGCCAAAGTATGACAGCTCCCGACGGATTTTCTTAGATTTTTTTATTAAAGTTCACGGGGAGTTGAATGTTATTGCTACATCTACATCTTCGAGAACAAAATAGTCGGGTTTTTTTTTAATTATTTTATTCTTTTTTTTTTCAATTACATTTTAACTATCGTGGGTTTTTTCAAAAATTTTAATTTTGCTTTTTATATAAAACTATCGTTTCAGAGTTATTGTTCCACCTTGTCATGTTTTGTCCTATTTTTTATTTTTGATGATTATGTCATTTCTCCAAAGAAGATATAGATCACTTGCTTCATAGCGTTTTTGTAACAGTATAATAAAGTTATTTTATATGACTATCTGATGAAATCAAGTTCTCCTTAGGCTACTTCAGAATACTTCCACGAATTGACTTGCGCGGTACAAAGTACACTTGGACTTCTTTCTTTTATATTAACGCAATTAAACGATTCGTTTTAGAATCTAGATTCGACATCCGCATTCACGCTTCATCAAATATCTCAAACAGTTCATCTTGCCGATCACGATTTTAACCTGCGAGAAACGCCAATGATAGTAAGTTAATTCTGTTTAGAGATTTTTTTGTACATTATATTCGATCAGATGTATCCTTTGAGATTTTTTGATTAGTACATGATACATTTGATTATTATTTTTTTGCATTAATACGACTTACTAAAAATAGAGTTCGTATTATATGAGACTATATTCCAATTCGAATGAAGACCCCAATACAACATAATTAAATGTACTAAGCTTAAATTTAGTAAAATTTACTAACTTTCACGAAATAATCCTTTATACATTATTCTTGCATTGTCCAAGCACAATTCGCAAAATCAAACGCTCATCGTATGAAAACATCTTGTAAGAAATAAACTTTTCCACGAAGGAACGCCGACATGTTGATTTATGGTTTATTTTTGTTTCACTCATCGATGCGGGTCGTATATGTGCAAAAAATTCCATTGTTGTGACGTCTGACCAGTATTTATTAAGCTGTGTTTTGCCCTTATGCTGTT
>MOOZ01000112.1:523291-536037 GCA_002930495.1 Cecropterus lyciades | reverse complement strand
TTAAAACGAAGGTCATCATTATCATCAGATTGATGATAAGAAGGCATGCAACTGTAATAACAACTACGTGACGTAAGTTTATTATGCTATAACACTTGAGATTTTTGTGAAGCTATAAATTTTATGAAGCTTACATGGAAACAATTTATTGTGATCGTTAAAAGTCATGAAACAGAATAATTTAAAACTAATAATTTATGAACCGAAATGGCAGTGACAAATATAATAAGTTTCTATTATTAAGCGGCAATAGTATATCTGCCGAACAATTTATGTATACAATTGTACATCATAATAGGTCTTAGTACTTAAGTACTATTAAAAATGTTTGGGGAGATCACAAATGTATGCCTTACATCCTACCACCGGTGTACAATACAATATTCAACGATCGCGATCAAAGGTCACGAACGTACAATGGAATGCGATAAATGCAACAATTGATGGGCAGAGTCGTGGTTTGAATGCTTTCGATCCGCTGTTAATACATCGTGCTCGTGCCCATGCCGATCATGACGAAATTTCGTAAGGCCCAGACGTCCCATCATGGGTTAAGGTTACGGTTATTGAATACAAAGTGTCTATGCTAAATATTCTGGACGATTATAAAGTCAAACATTCGGATTGTTGCGTTCCATTCCGCTTTCGTCATAGTTTTGATATTTATAATATTGAAAATGACATTTGTGCTACTATCATTGGCAATAATTATTGAACTTTAGTGAGAAATATGGTCGTTTGTGTGCGATAAGTTGATTTATCTTCCTTCATTGTATGTATGAGTGAGTGGTCGCATTCCTATGTTTATTTTGTGCCCTCACAAGAATGGTGCATGTTTTTCGACGTGGTTCTGTGCGACGGATAAACTTCTCTCGAAATGACTAAGGGATTCACGTCATTTAGACAAAAAAACCAGATGAGGATCGGACAATGGACGTCGTAATCATACCTATAATTTAAAATATTCTATTGCTAGTGTTAAATGCATCACGTAACTGGCATCAATCGGTGAAGGTCTCTTAACAATGACCAAAACGGAATTGAAAAATATTTTCTTTCTCTTATTATGCCGCGACTGCAATTATTGTATAATTGTGTACAATATGACTCGTTAGCAGCGCAACTAAAATCGTGTCTTTTGTTCCTACTTTTGCTTATAATTGTAATTTTTATAATTGCTTTTGTATAATGGTGCACAATAATTCTAGTTAGCTGCTAAATCGTGTTTTTATTGTACTTTTATTTTAATTGCCGTTCATATACCTACAATTGTTGGAAAATAACGCAGAAGAGTTTTCAGGGGAAGAGAGTTAAGATAATTGTTTCTTAGAATGTTTTGTTTGCTTTTTACTTGGAGCTATTTTGTAATCACATATGTGATTTCCTGTAGCTCGATAAATTCTGCTGGATCTTAGTACCCTATTGTTGAATGAAATTTTTATGTAAAAAAGTATAATTTATACTCTTTCTCCTCAGTTGAGCGCTCAAACATTGAGCGTCGTGATTCTTTCTGGCGAAAAACTTTCGCCTTCCCCTTCGCCTTCGTGTTCTTGTGTCTGTCTACTAATTTATACTAGTTGCCCTTCACAGCGGTCGAAATTCGACCGTAATGTAACCCAAATAGAAATAGCTTTTTTTCTACTACAAAGTTTTTATACGTATTTTTTACCGTACATTAATTTTAAGATTATTTTTTATATTGTCATTATAGGGAATTTAATTGAGTAAGCTGCATTTACAAGCAATAACGCGATATTTGACATAAACAGCTGACATATGACAATGTCAGCAATATGTTTATATTGTCGGTAATGTATACAATTAATGTTTTATTTAATGTAACTAAATATATGTATTTGTAATTATTGTACATAAATATTGTGTTTCTGAATTCTCTGCATGAACTTTAACCATACCTATTCTCACACTCCTCCATGCGCGCAGAAAAAAGGATTCAGGGTTTTCGCTTCACGTATTTAATATAATATCTCTCAAAATCACTTATTTTACCTGTAAGTATATGAAATTACTGAAATCGAAAAAGGGTGATTTTATTAACCAACGCATTAATTAAAAATACAATAATTGCTTTGAACCAGCAACAACAAATTATATATTTTTACCTGTATATTATGTATGTATTATGATGTTGTTAATGCACATTGCTGCTACAGAACTTTTTTAATGTATCTTACTGCTACACAACTTATATTACACGAAGTATAAGCGAGCGGTATTTCACGTGGTTTTATTTAAATGGGGGCAAATAAAACTTTTCTGTTTGACATTCAGTAAGACCACTCTATGTCTATGTCAGTACTCTATGTCTATGGACAAGATGATAAACAAAATAAACAATTTGAACACATAGGATGTATGCGTGTAACTAATGCATGGTAGTGTGTGTAATGTTTTATTTGTTGGTTTAATATTCTTTATAAGCATTATTATTGAAAAATATTAGCGATCTGCACTTCTCCTACATATAAACGATAAGTGTGCCAAATTTCACGCTTCTCCGTCCGCGTACTTTTTGTAAAAAGGGGTCCAAAGTGTTCGCTTCACGTATTAATATAATGATAAAAAAATATACAACCATATCTTAAACTCACGGAAACTTAGATTTTCAGTACTGTTTTCTCCTTGTTGTCCTAAATTACAGATAGAGATATTATAAATTACTCAATCTAATACATTTTGAATTTGTTTTTATTAGTTTATTTACGCCAATCCTAGTGTATGTAGCTAGTATTGTTCACGACCGCCAGGCTTTCATAAATTGCTTTCGCAAGTCGAACTGACGTAAAATTATTTTAGTCATTACTTTAAATGTGGTTTAATAATGCAGTTCAGTTCGAGTGGCCTGCTTTCTATCATTGTTGCTTAGTTTATACTTATTTATTACTTACAATAGAAATATTTACGTTTATTTCCGATGTATTTTCATGTTTTTGTTTCAGAATTTCATTTTAAATTCACAATATCTTTTTGTTGTAATACTTAATTTGTATTTTTTTTAGAAATTATCACTTAAATTTAATTTTATTGGAAGAACGTTCGTTTTAAACCGTTTTGTGAAGTTTACGCGTATAACTATAGTGATACTAGACGATCCAAATTCAATCTGAGTTTTTATTACAATCGTATGTAATTATATACATGGGAAAACACATCAGGTGTTGTTACGTGTAA
Organism: Cecropterus lyciades; assembly: GCA_002930495.1. Taxonomy (NCBI): domain Eukaryota; kingdom Metazoa; phylum Arthropoda; class Insecta; order Lepidoptera; family Hesperiidae; genus Cecropterus; species Cecropterus lyciades. Next base: position 532,845 of record MOOZ01000112.1, on the reverse strand, counting down.
CAACGGCGGAAATGCTGAGAGAATTAATATAATTAGTGCTTGATAACAGCGCGTGGAAACAATGAGATGACGTTAATTCTCTCCACATACTAAATAATTTACTGCTAATGCTAACAAGGGAAAATGGCTGTCGGTATGCGGAGCGTCAGAGATTGCTTATTCAACAATATACGGACAATACGTAAATGTAATTCGAAGCCAAAAAGTTCTTACCTAAATAGATGAGAAATTTATTTTCTATTCGCTTCCGAAAGAACTCATCCATACGAACTTTTATATTTACTGAAAGTAACGAAAGTAAACTATGCCATTAGATATAACTGACCACTGACTAAAGTGACCACTGAATTGTCCACCATAGGCCATTTATTTTAAAAACAAGATTCGCTTCTTACCTGACTGCGTCAGAAGGAGGGTAATGTTTTTCGAGTGTATGTATGTATCCATTTCTTTGGCGCTACAGCCCAAACGGCTTGACGGATCGTGACGTATGACATATCATAAGAATCGGCTCAGTTTAATAAGTTATATAGGCTATATAATTTACAAAATGGGAGGGGGGTGAAGACTTTTTTTATTACCACGACAATATGGGTATCAAATGAAAGCTACTAAATAGACCATAGTATTGTATATACTATGGTACTAAAGACGAAAACTCTCTTTAAGCGTTAAATCAAATGTATCATTATGAACAAAAAAATCGTTTTAAGCAGTCGGCTTTTTGTTTTGATGTTTTTACAATGTTACTAGTTTATCAGATACTAGCTTAAGTACATATTTTGCTACGGTACATACGTTAATATGTGTAGGTGACAATAAAAACAATGAAACCAAGGTTTGTAATGACGTCACTAAAATAGTCGCCATCTTTAAATAGTGCAAAATATCGATATCAAAAGTAGCCTACAAGTTGACCAGGTAAATAACTCACATTCATGCAAAATTACATGTAAATCGGTCCAGCGGTTCATGCGTGATTGAGTAACAAACAGATACACACCATCTCATTTTTATATATTAGTATAGATCTTTTGTATTGTTTGTTTACAACTAGAGGTGGTTAATTGAATCACTTTAACTTAAAACCGCAAATAATTTGCTCTAGATACAATTATAATTGATTTATAGACACGAATTTACCACATGCGCCCAAATATCGTATTTTCTACGTATAGGTCTAGTTGCGGTTGAAGATTTCAACCAAATAATTGTGTGATACACGGATAGAATAGCGTAATACATTATGCATTGCCTCGGGGTCGGGAGTACATCTTGAGAACCAGTTCTGAAGTTAATTGTCTATGTTCAATGGAGTCTGGGTATTACGTGACTACTTGAATTTGATCTTTTAATAATGCAATCTGCATACCGCATAGAATTATCTCTATTACAGATACAATTGTAGCTTTCCTTTTGAAAGAATAACTCATCATTATAATAGTGATTATTTGAACATGATCGTTATTCGTTAGATAATCATATTTGTATGATATAGAACTCAACATAGCTTTCATTTGTTAATCAATTGTAACTTTCCTTTCTTTTATTTACTTCGTTGCTGTATTGTTTATGTCATGCTATTCTTATCATTGTCAATTCGTCTGTTGCAAACCACTTATATTGTCTTGTCTCGCACGATACTGTACATATTTATAATTTTAACAATCGCAATAACAAATATGACCTCCAAGGTTATTTGTATACTCTCGACGAATACAAATGCGCCAGAGTTGAAGTTGTCGGATAATAAGTCAATAGCGGGTCGAGTTTAGGGTTGCCACCTTTTATTTCAGCAATTAAAGTACATTGACCATATAGAAAAATACGTACCTATAGTACGAAGTTTCAGTTTTTTTTTTACTAAATTTGACTAAATTATACTCAATATCCGATTTTGCTTTTGCAATTTGAAAAAAATAACAAACATATACGTTAATCGAAATACAATGCAACATTAATATGCTATGATTAGTAATATGGTCACAGAAACCTTGTAATAACACAACGTAATCTCCACCAAGTATGGGCCCGTTTAGTTCGCTTTGATTTCGTTTTACGCAAAAAGGTTTTTTGACCAATATTTTTATTATTTAAAATAAATTATTTTCATGTACTGAAAATGGGTATAAGTTTAATAATAGCCATTGGTAAAATCAGACTTAAACGGGTAGGAATATAGGTATCATTTTTGCCAATGCCAAAACTCAAACCTATACCCGCTAGGGGCTAGCTAGATACCTTGCTAGGGGCATTACATATACTTAACTTTATTTTAAAGTACTGGCCGCTTATCATAGTCGCTAGGGGCATGAAATTATGTATATTACTTTATTTTGACGTAGTGCAACCCTAGTCGTGTTGATAGTGCCGCGTGCGCAACTGCGTACCAGCCGCGGACAGGCACCGGCGCGGGCGCACGGTTCTCGTTGTTTTTATTGCGTACGAGTGAACTCGGATTAGTCTTCGAAACACGATGGAAATGCCGAGTTACGCAAACCCACTATTGTATGAATGGGTTCTAAGTGTGGCTGGGTAAGCATTGTTCTTGCCGGATAGAACAATGGTATTGTCAAATTGTTATGAAGCATTATGGCGAGGGTGTTAAGAGAATGTTCTATCGATATACGTAGATAGCAAAAAATCTTATGAGGAGTGCATCAATCTCGTACAACATTAGTTTGCAATGAGTTGCAGTTACCTGGATTTTAAGTAAAATAGTGGCCACACAGACGCTTTATCAATATAAAAATACCATAATCTTCAATTGTTTATTATCTTCGTATTGATCCTAGTTGTTTGTGTTTTAATTTATTTTCAATGAGTTCTTTGATACAACATGAATTTCAATAAGCCTCGATGCTATAGTAAGTTCTTTAAATGACCTGTTAATTGACTATACCATAGATTGGTACAGTAGATATATCGTGTCGTAACTTTCATCGATTGTACCAGTTTTTCTATCCATGACCCCATCTCCTCTTCCTGTCAGGCATAATTGGGGTCAATCGTGGAAATTGTTTGTACAAAAAGTCTATACCAAGTTGTATTCCATTCGGTTATCGGGCTTTTAGATAAGTCTTTGGCATTCAGCCAGTATCTTTGACGTCTCCGAGAATATAATTAATGAGTGTAGTGGTTTCTAAATTTACTTTGGCTGCAAAGGATATATTTCGAGATGATGATTTTTATGTATGTAAATTCCAGTATTTACATTTATCATAAATAAATAAGGTGAATATCAAATATTCACCTTTTATTTTTAATTCTCCGATGTATTAATACGAAAAGAATTAGTATCCCGAATCTATCGCTGCGCGGAAGCTGACATATGATACAAGAAGTGTCTAATGTTACTCATAATTTTGTTATAATCTATCCAATATTTAGAAGCGACAGGCGAGGTTACTGTTGGTCGATAAACATTAACAATAGGTCTTATTCCTTTGTGTTAAGCGTCATATTTCGTCGCAAATAAATCGATAACGAACAACGCAAATAAATGTATGAAGGACGCATATGTATTTGACGTAGTAACACGCTTCATGACTATTTAATTGTTATTCGAATATATTTGGTATTTGTATTGCACATGCCCCATTCGGCTGAAGACGATTATAAAGTGGAACCGTTCCATTCAACATTTATCTCGTGTAGAAAAATTGTGGTTTAGTAGAATTGTGCGAAGTGACCAATTTCGCGGAAAGAACTTACGAACTCAGTGATCGGAAAATCAGTAAATTATAGAAAAACTACGTTCCGGGTTGTTAAGGCTATTACACTTGCAACATATGGTGTGTAAACTGGAGCACGTTTGCCAATTGCTGCAATTTATCATACATTTTCCACCCACGCACCATGTTCCTCGTATGAGCGCAAATTATCACACAATGACATTCCGGACGAACGTCTGCGCTCGCGCACGCCCAATATTGTCATGAAAATAGATAGGTATGTTTCTGTTACTATCTATGATCAATTTTTATAATAAAGTAGCAATAAGTGCATAACAGATTCTGAACAATCAACTTTTTCGTTAGGAAAGTTCTCGTGTGTGACATAACTTTTCATTGTTTCGACATTAGGTCTGGTTCCGCTTTCCGATTCAATTTCCTTCCATCTCAAAGCATTTCCATCTCGGGTGGTTCAATGCCCCCAGCAGTAATTACGTGTAACGCAAGGTCTGCCGAGTTAACTTCGAATTATGCTCTCGAAATTACGCGGAAAGAATCGCGGACGATATTTTGAATGCAGTTATTCAAGTGTGTTCGTAATGGCCTATTAGTAAATCGCTGTTTGTAACGTATAGAATTAAGTGGGTTAACAGGTTTCTAATTCGGTTCACGTTTGGTTAGCACATCTTATCGTATAATTTTTTTGGTGGAAACACTCGTCACGTGAAACGTACAAGTATTTCCACAAACGTATATTTTCTGTTTCATATCATACAAGTTGTTCAAATTTTCAATGTTCAAATTTCTCTGAAGTGGAACATTTTGAGTTTTTTTTTCTATTGTATTTGATATTTTTTTGAACAAAAAGAAAGTCTATAATGAAATCAGTAGAAGGCACTACCGATTTCATTATAGACTTTCTAACGTGTTGTCAACACTAACCTTCCGCTTCTCAATTGTTACAGAGGTGTATTCCCGTGGAAGAGTAGCTCGTCGTCCAAAAGCCATGATTCGCCACCTAGCACTACACCTAGTGTGACTTGGAAAATCTTCGGCAGTAAGTCCAGTGGCAACCTGGCTGCTAAGGCTCTGACCTCCGAAGCCCAGAAGACGTTGACCCCAACTTCCTCAGTGACGAACACACCACATCATCACAAGAGGCAGGGGAGCTCCGCAAGTGAGAAACAGTTCGAAGATCTTGTCGCTAGCTCCATAGCTCTCATACAGCATGATCGGTAAGTTTTATAGCAAAAATTAAAAATAATAGGCATATCAATCAATTGTTATAAAAGTCGGTTAAAATCAATAACGCCTTATATCGTAAATCCGTTGTTGTTAGGGCTAAAATAAATACATACGCTCCAAAAGTAGGTACTACCCTCATTTGACGCAGTCAGGTAAAAATAGAAATATTACATACACCGGATATAAATAAAACATTGATTATTCATTTGAACTAATATAGTTAAACCAATCCTACGTTTGCGATGTAATTTCAAACTGATTTCCTCAATTATGAGTTCGAGTATGTTAGTTAAGCAAGCTAATTTATGTTATGCACTCAGAAATAATATTTACGACTTAAAATCATTTGAATTTCCAAGAAAACTTAAAAATACATTTTATACCAAATTTATGTGACTAACACCTTTTATATAGAGATGATTTGTAAAGCAATATAGTTAAAAATATTTGAGAGACCACATTTTGGGATGTTTGTGAGTAGCAACTGTTTCTGACAAATGTTACTAATGTGTTGTTAATGTTACTTAATAATTTGGGTTTCCTTTTTATAAATTAAATGGCTATAAAGGCAAAAAATACAACAGGATACAAAAAAATTAAGTTTATTTGTATTTGTAAAGCTGTTCTTGCGTTTTAGCGGAAGGGTGTGAATGCTTATTTACATCTTAGTCGCCTGTAGCATCATATCTGTTTTCAACTCCAGATAGAATCATTGTTCTATATAGTGTTGCTTTCAGTATAACATCTGTGGCATTGATCGCTTACGATCAGATTGACTGCATGTTCGTTTGCGAGTTCAAATATAAAAATCCAAAATATTATATTACAGTTAATTCGAATAATGGTCCTTATCGCAAGTTTGTCAGTCGAACCGGATTACGAATACGAAATACATACATCCTACATACCATTCCTTTGTACATATTTTTTGCTGTGTTGTGCAGTAATATTACTGGATGTATTTGGATTTACTCAGAACGTGAGTGTACATTTTCAAGTTGATTCCTCTGCCCACTATAAACTTCACAATGCTCGGGAACATTTGCATCTCTAACAATTCTTATTCAGTGTGATGACCTGAAATTTTCAATTTTATATAAATGTTAGACACATTTCCCCTCGTGATCCAGTGAGATTCAGTGCCAAGAGATCATGAGCCAATATTACGAGACTAAGCGTAGTTTTTATGCGCCGACTGTAACGAGTTGTTTATATTATTTTTCACTTTGCAATGATTTTTAAACGACTTACAGAAAGGAAGAGGTTCTCAAAGTTTGAAACTTCGTTACTTCCGTTTGGGTGAACCGATTTTTTATTTATTTTGAAAGCTGGTGCTTACCGTTAGGTTCTATTTTAATTTAGTTCAGTTTTGAGAAGGACATCCATGAGAATAACGTATAAGTCTTAAATTTGCATTAAATATGTGCGCGACAAATTAACGAATAACTCAGTTTCTACTGATTCGATTCTAATGAAACTTGAAATGAGCATTATGTATCTAGGATGACATAATTTAATGGAAAATTTGAACTTTTACTTCTCGACTCTGATGATGTAGGGGTACTGCTAGACAAAACCAAAGAAGTTAGCTGTTTGGTGAGTGAGAGGATTACTGAGCAAAGACATACTGTGGAAAATTTGACCTTCAACTCCTCAATCCTGATGATGCAGGGGTACTTCGAACCTATACCATAGAAGTAGCCAATTGGTGCTTACGTATATGCAGTAAAATTACTATGCCGTTATATAAGATGAAAATTTTGACCTTCAACTCTTCAAACCTGATGATGCAGAGTACTGCAAGCCTAAGTGATAAGAGTTAGCCACTTGGTGCTTACGGATATATATTGAGACTGATAAGCAGAGACTACGATGAAAAAATTGGCCTTCATCTTCTCAATCCTGATGATGCAGGGGTACTGCAGGCCTAAACTATAAATTTCGGCCATTTCGTGCTTACGGATATATAATAAAATTGTACATGAGATGCCAAAAATGACCTTCAGCTCTTGAACCCTGCTAATGCAGGGGTACTTCGAACCTAGACCATAGAAGTTGGACATTTGGTACTTACGTATATGCAGTAAGATGTTGATGATGTACTCATATATTACACTTGTTGGACATAGATTCGTTATTGTAATCTTTCAAAATATGTTGAGTGCCGACTTCGGGACTATGTACTGTGTATGAAATAAAACCAACCTATATTTAAATTATTTTATTTTGCTTTTTTGTGCCATAGAATCGGTTTCTACATTTTCTTAAAAAATATATAACTATGATTTTGTTCAAAGATTTCGTTTTTGATTGTTTAACAAAAAATATGTTAAAGTGCATTCATATAATCCAATCTGCCATAATTTCATTTAAAATTATACAAAATAAGTTGATGCTATTTTTTTTAAGTAATTACGTTATAACTTTCTCTTTGAAGTACGCCAACTTTAGTAGCCAGCAGGTATTAGATATTTAAACATATTACGACATGAATACCAAACGTCGGTGCACGTGAAATTATGTACGTTACCTTAGTTTCCTAATGCCGCTATACTGACAGAATAGCGCAATTTAAATTATATATGTATGTGTGTATGTATACTATATACAAGTTATGAAAATGATAGTGTTATATATTTTTTTTAATATCTCACGTGGTAATTTTTTGTTACGCATATATACCAAAATGTTTGAACTAAATAATATTATCTGTGTTACTAGTAATGGCTTATAATAGAGTTGACTGGAAAGGACTTATACTAGGAATTAACGCAAAAAGAAAAGTAGAATTTTTTTTATTTCAAAAACTTCCTCGTGTAACTTGTTTGTTTATTTCTTAATAAATAATAGTTCAAAACTCCACAAAGACTTCATTTCGAAAGTGTTGTAATATACCGTATATTTTATTATGAGAAAATCGCGATAAGTCTCGACAGTTCTCAAGACTAATCAACGATTTACTGGTAATCATTAATATTAGACCCTTCACTTCTTAACCAGTAGTTCAATAGCCCCTGGCCGATGTAATCTCCGTGCAACGCCCCATGGACCAGGGGTCACCGCTTTATAGACCCATGGACGTGCTCATGAATTCTTATGTCCCATTTAAATGTTACGATGTAGATAACGTAATACCATCTTTTATCTCTGCCAATGCAGCTGCCGTTATTAATATTAATCTTTATGGTAATCTGTTTGTAATGTAATGTTGTAATGTATGTGACAAGAAATTTAAGTTCAAAAGTGTTCAATATGAGAGTCTCATTTTAAGTTATATAGTAATGATAGTCTTTTACTGGTGATGCTGATTTTCTTTTGTCTACGTTAGATATTCATGCATATTAGATTTATGTAAGTCCATATTCTATTCATCTAATCGATTATTTAGACTTTCCTCATTAAAAGCTGAAGGAAAGGAATTTTGGAGAAACGTTTACACCTAAGAGTTCTCGTTTTAGTATCAATCGGGTTAAGTATTACTCAAAGCGTAAAACTAATCACTCATTCTCAAATGGAAACTCGTGTTTGATAATGTTGGGTTGGTTTTATTTTCTTTATGTTGGTTGTTTTTCCCGCATTTGTTCGAGCCAAGTGAGCATAAATAACATTAATTAAGAGTTAGGTGTCAATTTAGGGACTCTAGTATGACTTCATCTCGAACCGGATCGTTCCAGCTACCGTACAATTCTAAGATATTATTTTTTATGGCATCAGCACAATAATATGCTCATAAATTAGGTTAGCTTCGTGAAGGTGGCTTATGTTACTAATTATCGCTTAAGGAAACTTTGTTCTAATGAATAGAACTATTTCAAGGTGTAATGTGGACAACACGCTAAGGCAATGAAGGTGACAAGGGGTCGGCTATATGCGAATTGGATTACTTTATATATAAAGTTGATTACCTCAAACCAAAAAAAGGAAGACTGCCTCTATGTTACATTAGACAATAACTAGTACTTATGGCAGTTACTTTGAACGTGATAGAACTTTTAATGTGAGCTCCAATTATATTTGATTACTTGTTTTTTTTTCTTAGATTATTTAATATCGCCAAACAACGCGACCATTCATCCGAAATGCCTACTGATGTATTTTTTAATATATATTGTATGTATGCGACATTTTATTTGCCAAATCGACAGATTTTGGTATTAATATACTTCAAAATTAGTTCATAAAGCAAGTCTTTGTGTTTTGATCTGGGCATATTATTAATAAAGCTCTTGTTTTTATAACCTGTGGAAACGTCCAAGGATTTCCTCTGGGGCACTACTTATTAAAAAAACTTTGCATTTATTCGTTTCGTATAGGATAACCAAAAATGATATACATATATTATCAAGAATGCATAGCCCGTGACTTTTATTTATCTCAATTTGAATCTCAATTAAACGCAGTTTAATTTCTGAATTTATTTGCGGATATGCAGATATTAATTTATTGTGTCTTCGTTATGATATTAATAATAAGAATCAATAAGACAAACTTTATTAAAATGTATTCATATACTAACTGTTATGTGCGCACAAGATCAACTATTTATGACCTGAAATGTCCACTGTAACAACATCGTCATAGTTAAAATGTCATCAACGTTAATCGTTCGACTGACGACCCTTAACATTTACGATG
>MOOZ01000112.1:482179-500113 GCA_002930495.1 Cecropterus lyciades | reverse complement strand
ACCCACTTATACCGTCTGTCTTCAATATTACATAATTCGTAACACCTGTCCTTCACAGAATAGCGTGTGAATTGTAAACGTTAAAATTTAATTATAATAATGTGTCAAATATGTCGATCGCGAACAACTTAATAAATCAGTTTTCTGAAATGATTGTAGGTATTTTTTTAACCATAAACGTTTGTGTTGCTAAAACTTGTGTTTGTAACATTTTGTTTGATTCTGCTTTAAAATTATTTTTAAATTCTTGCATTAAATTATGATAAAAATATATTTCATCTTTTATATATTTTTGTATATAAAATTCCTAGAGTCTACTTTAAAATGTTTGAATTTTTGGGTTTTGCTTAGTCTGTTTTGATGTGTGAATTTGTATAAATCTTAATAAAGTAGCTATTTTTTATCGTCAATGAATTAACACATCTTCAGTTTTTTATCGTTGATTAGAAATGGCTGACAAGCCTACATTAAAACAATACACAGAAAAAAAATGTTTCACCCATCTTAGTGTAAAAATAACAAGTATAGGTATCTTCAACAACATTTCAGCAATCCATCCATTCCTATGTTCAGCTCAATTAGGTACGCAAGTGACAGACGGACTGACCGACTTGCCACGGTCAATGCTTAGGGAAGAGTATGATCGCGTATCGCATGACAACGATCAGCCTTCCGTATAACATTATGCAGGATACGAACCTACTTCCTCGTGATCGATATGACATACAAATATCGTAGCTCACATGTGGTTCATATGTTACAGATATATCAGCAAACTCAGATCCAATAAAAAGATAATTTTTAAAAGTTTGCGGTAGCAAACGGTTTTGCTTGCATGCATTTTTGGTTTTTGCATGCATTAAGATGGTCGCTTTATATGAATGCCTACCGGCAACGCATCCTTCCACCTAAATGCAAGACTCACACTACTTCATACTACTTCTGACACACATTAATTTTTAGGAAAGGTGGTAGTACCAGCACGTATGATGGTGGGCACAAGATTGATTATATTACATGTTCTAGAAAAAAAAAACACAGACCTCTGATGTTAAATAAAAGTAGTTGATAATATACCTACCTATTAAATAATTTTATTCACTTAAATGTTATCCTTACAATACTTAAGTTGAATGAAATGAAATCTTATAATAATGTTGTGCAACAGTGTCAAAAATATATGCTTAAAAATTTTACCCTTGGGTATTTAATGAATGTACCTCGATAACTTATTGTCCTAGAAACCATACAGATACTATCTTTACAAGCATACTCGTTAAAACGTAACACATGCCAAAGTTCATGTTGTAGGGCAATCCTATTATAGCTTACATAAACTACGCTAACCGTAATAGAAAATCGAAATAAACCATATCATATGCAAGTTCTTTGAACCCGCCTAATTTGATTTGATCTTACAGCCAAACTAAGAGTTTATAGGGGAAGCGATTAAGCTAGTTGAGGGTCGACGGATCCCTAATATAGTCGGAGCATTGTGTAGTGAGCAGGGGTCCAGAACACACTAGATCCAAATGCGCAAGCGTGAGCTAGTACGAGGGTGACACAACTGACAGTGTGAATACACCACGCGAGCGGCTATAGTAAATATTGCTCTGATTTTACGTACGTTTCGAGTAAAACTTGTGAGAAATGGCCGAGAAGAAACCTATCGACAGTGCGGAGACCATAGGGCTGTTAGAAAAAAAGGTCAGTGGTTCTTTTGATAAAATGTCACACAGAGGTCACCCAACCGGGGTGGTCTTGACGTAAACGACCTTAAGGTCGAATTTCGTGAGTTCCACAAGAAAATTACATGGATTACATGGTTACGAAGAAACTTACTGTAATTATGGTGTTTTTTTGCGTGTTTTTTATTTATAAGGGTTGCAATGAGCTAATTATGATAAGGATTGCGAAATGGTTTAGTCATTTTAATAGATCTTACTTAATCCTAATATATAAGATATTCATACAGTTCCATGTTTGTATTTAATTTAATTAATAGTGTACTTTCTTCAACTGTTCCTGTTATTTTCTATTGTGTTAAACTTAGTTACTAACATTTAAACTTTTGCCTAACATTTTAAACTTTCGCCACCCAATCGTAATTAAATTATTTAGATAGATATTTTTTTGTTAATTTGTTCTATAATAATCTAGAAAATGCAAATTGTTAACATTTGCAATAGTGCCATTTCGTATCACAATTTTTAACAAAAAGAAATTAGAACAAAACATGTTTGCGTTCTTTCTTTACTCAAAGTAAGAAATTCCTTTAAAATGCAGTTTCGTAAGATTTTTTTTTGTTTTATCTTTAAATATCTGTGAATAATTGCGTAACATTGATTCGCAAATTAATTTTAATGACAGAATTCTAGGCTTGCGATTAAACTTTACGTAGAATCATCCTAGTTTGTCCGAAACATAGACTAGTTAATTATGAGTTACATACCTACGTTTTTAAAGTTTGTTTATGGTACATTTTATATGCAACGATCAATTATATTACTTAATTTGTAATTCGAGAACTCTCTTTATAACTCTTTTATATATTTTTCAAATTCACCGCGGCTATACGAACATACTCGGGTATGTTTAAACTTATTAACTGAGTAATTCTTAGTAATTAATCTATAGATAAAATCAACATTTTAATCTATAGTTAAAATCAACATTGTTATAGTTAAAATACACATTGTTATAGTTAAAATCAACATTGTTATAGTTAAAATCAACATTATTTTTTGTTTTAAATGCACCATCAATTTATCTCCTTCAAGATTATTCTTTAGGGATTCGTATGATATATTAGTACCTATGTATCAAATGTTTAAATTCCGCTCACCGATAAAATTTTGATTCCTTTAAATGAGCCGGACTTTCCTTACACTTCGGTGTTTTAGGATTGATATCAGACTATGGTACAATAAGCTACATGTCCATGAACATAACCGCTTGTTTTTGCCATAATCGCATTATTAACCTAACAAACAGATTGTCATATTTATTCTTCAATTTACATTCCACCTCTAAATCAATTATTGCTTGTAAGAGGAAAACTTATCCGATACTATTTATTTACTTTGACGACCGCCGTGGTCAGACCATACCGGTCTGACACGCAGTGGGTCCCGGGTTCGATCCTCGGCCAGACAAACATCTAAATGATCTAACGTTCTGGGTCTGGGTGTTTGTGTATTCGTCTTTGTGTGTCCATGGCATCCACGACACAGGAGAAAATCCTAGTGTGGGGCTATCAGTGTAGAAAGCGTTTATGTTTACTTATTAGTTCTTCACGATGATTGATGTTTATTCCCTAAATAACATAGAATTATATTATGTGCGAGAGAGAACCCTTCAGATCTGATACATTGAATTTTGTATCATCTGATTTATTCGTCCATCCATCAGTTGCATCATCTTGACGACTGGCGCCATTCTTAGCGACCTAGTGCGTTTTGAGTTTAACGATTTCCCGCTATATTCTTCTGGTTACTGGTCCACGTGGTAGGTGGAGGAACTATGATATGTATGCTTATGCTTTGTCGCCGGTCAAGGACCTTTATTCTCTATGAGGTATTGGTCGTCCAAACCAAATAGTTGGCTTGGAGGTTCTTCATTTTCACAGCATTTTCGTCTCAAACATATTTTTAAATGAAATGAGACATACGTTCTTACTTAGTCTTCAGATAAACGCATCTTTTATCGACCTTTGATAGGACTGTTCTGTTTTGGTTGACATTTGTAAACATCCGAGGAAATACAGTTTGTCTATTGAACTTGAAGGTAACTGAAAGTTCAATGAGATCGATAACATGAAGCCAATGATAAACTGCGTTACTTATCTTTTCTCAATAAACAATAATAAAAGGAGTATAAATAAGCTTGTTAATAAAAATCACTTTTTCTGTAATCATGACTATACGAAAGTGAAAATTTATTAATTTAAATAAGTGGCAATTATAACTTATGTTCGTGGTAACTTAAAACAGTTAACTCATTCTATTAGTAATAGTTAAGGAATAATCAGAAAATAGTAAAAGTAACAATTTAGTAGAAGCTTTTACTTTTATAGTTCCTAAAGTGCACTTTTAATTCCAAAATATCTGGAACCATTAGTAAAATATTTGTAAAGTTTAATATGTATAAATTGGGTTCAAACTAGTTTTTTGTCCTATTTGATATTTAATGTCCCAGTTCACAACAAATGCTTAAGAACATCATCATCATGAGAGAAACTTGGAAACATGAAATCTTATAACTAATCTAGTCGTCGTCAATACATTATTGTTCCACTGTCCAGCACGGGCCTCCTCTCAGAATGAGAAAGTATCAGGCCATAGTTCACCACGCTTTCCAAGAGACTGGCCGCGAATTGGTAGACTTCACGTACCTTTGAGAACTTTTTTAAAGAATTCACGTATGTAGATTTCCTCACGATGCTTTTCTTCACCCTAAAACAGTGCTTATTAATTTCTAATACACACAACATTTAAGAAAATTAGTGCCTGCCTGGTGCCTGGTGTCTGAACCTCGGACCCTCGATTGAGAGGCCGGGTTTCAACCATTCGGCTTTCACTGTTCTTAGGTAGTCTAGTGAAAATGCATTATTTCCTGTCCAGATAATGTTTCTCAATGAAATTTCTATGTCATACCGGAAAGGATTAGTCAGACTAGGAAAATAACACATTTATTTAACCATTTATTTATTAGCTGCAACTTAATAAATGGTAAATAAAACATGCATTAAGTTAGACACATATTTTTATTTTCAATGTTTATTAAACTTATTATCACGTCGCATTTGTTTAGTTATTTTATTTTCATCAGTGTGATACCGGTGGCTCGTTCATTTTCCATTGAAGGAAAATACGTTTATTTTATACTAGCTGCGCCCCACGGTTTCACCCGTGTATTAGTTACTACAAAGAAAACTAATTGATGTACTTATTTGGATAAGAATAATTATATTTATAAAAACAACTTCGCAAATAATGCATTATTTTGGAAGAATTTGGTTAGCATGTAAAAGGGTACAGTGAGTTTACCTAAAAAGATAGACATATGCTGTCGCTGACTTTTTTTTAGAACTTTTAAAGGGGATCAATTCTGCCATACATATTTTTTACGAAACTTTAACCGTTTACGCAGCGCATGCAGCGGAAGCTCACATAAAAAAAAAACCCGATTTTGAAACATTCTTCATTGGTGCTCCGCTCATGCTGGTCTTAGCGTGATATTATATAACCTATAGCCTTCCTCGATAAATGGGTTATCTAACACTGAAAGAATTTTTCAAATCGGACCAGTAGTTCCTGAGATTAGCGCGTTCAAACAAACAAACAAACAAACTCTTCAGCTTTATAATATTAGTATAGATGATAGGGTTACGGGGTCTCTTACTGTTATTTTATTATATTTTTCTTATATTTTTGTTGCATTCCTTCTTTTATAAACTCACGTTATTAAAGATAGCGTGCCTGAGAAATACTAGTGGAGCCATCTTTTGACATATTCCAGAAAGTAACAACTCGTCTGTTACAATGTTGACACCACAGTATATATTTATACAATTAACACGTTTATGGCATTTGTCAATTATAAACGGACAGACGCATTTGTGCTTAAGGTACATTAGTCACAGTATAGTGTGATCATACATTATATAAAAATGAAAGTTTCGTATGTATGCCCATTGCATTTATTTATAAAAGATTGCAAAGAAAATGTAACAATACAGGTTTCTATAATTTTTAGAATGTTGTCTGTTTGTTTGTTTCAAATCGCCTCAGTAGTTCACTGAATTCAATTTAAAGGTTAACAACGGTTGCCTTAAGGTTAGCGTATTTTTTTCTGTTTATACTACGGAAGTAGCAAACGAGCATGCAGCCCACCTGATGGTAAGTGGCTACTGCCGCCCATGGACATCTGTAATCAACCCTAGGTAAGATCAAAGTCCCATCTAAGGTTAGCAATAGATGCGTTGCTACCCCTGAGGACTAAGACTGGAATGCCTCGAAAAAGTATGTCTCCGTTACCACACCCTTCAGTCCAGAACACAACAGGGCATAACTCTGCTGTTACTAGGCAGAAATAGGTGTGGCGGTGATGCTTCCGGAGTCCAATCACAAAGATTTCTACCACCTTCAAGCGTTTAGTTAGTTAGTTCAGCTTTTAGTCTTTATTTTATTATAATTAATTTATTCTATCCAAAGTTATTACCATTGAAATATATGTAATATATTTTCAAACGCAGGTGAAACCACTGGCCGCGGTTAGTCTTTTTTTTATCAAGAACCTGGTTTTAATAGACTGTTAATATCTGGAATTAAACATTTACATTTTTGTGCTTACTACGTATTTCAACACAATATCAATAATACGCCAATTTATCATCTCAGGGTCACATAGAGGTTAGATCTTGCGCTTTAGGGAGAGTCTGACGTCAGTACACCTACACACAATTCGGGAATTGTATATTCCCATTTGTGAAACGCCTACGCTTGTTTGTACCAAAAGTTTGAACATTACGCAATTAATCACATGTAAAAATAATCGGCCAACTGTGGAATTTCAGTTTCTAAAATTACTGAAATTTGCAGCATAAACGGCTATACCTTTAGATTGCATTGGCTTAGAAGTTTGAGTTTTTCACAGTTCTAAGGGACAGTATACTTGAGTATTTGAGATAAATTTCAGCTGGATACCTCCACGCGTTCCTCAGAAAAAGGGTCTTGACAGACGGACCGACGGACGGACAACAAAGTGATCCTATAAGGGCTCCGTTTTTTCCTTTCGAGGTCAGATCCCTAAAAATACGTACTATAATACTACTATACTAATGTAAATAGGTACTATAATTAAATGTGTACTTAAACCTTAAATACAGATGTGTTGGAAACAAAGCTCTTTATAACAAAGACAAGTCTATATTTAGAAGGATACAAGGATCCTCTAATGGCTAGATGGGAGGCATCCTGTTTACGTATCGCACTCAGGTCATTCAGTTGCTCCCACGCCAGCGACATTAAGGCATATATTGTGTTTGTTATCAGTGATTGCTGGTACGAGACCTAATGACTTAATGCACATTTCTTCCTTTCCTTGATCAAACCATAATTCTCCCACTACTTCTTCTCTTAGAATGAGAGAGTTTTACGTCATAGTACCGCACTGTTCGAGTGCGAAGTGCTAGAGTTCACACACCTTTGACAACGTTTTTTTTTAAATTCAGGTGTGTAGGTTTCTCTACGACGCTTTCGTCGACCGTAAAGCAATGGCAATTAGTACCAGGCAGTACCCGTCCTTTTTGGGGATTAGCAGTTATGTGACACTTTTACTCCCTAAAATCCCCTCTACACGCATATAGGGAACCCAGGGATCTCTGATAGGTTCCGGTGCCCTTCAGAATTGGAGTCCAAAAGTCGACCATATGAACATGGTTAAGGAGTAGGAAGATTTTATGTGTCTTCCCAATTACACACCTTTTAATTTTAAACCAGTAGCGCCCCGTGTTGCTTTATAACGCAATTGTTGTAAGGCAGATTAACTGTTAAAATTAATCCACGGAGGTGTAGTGATGTCAAAGATGGTTCGATTAAAAGTCGTTTTTACTTCAGGCAGGCTCTATTAATACAACTGCACATTACAATATATCTAACTAATATTAAGGTGGCTTGGCACGGCAAAGGGTTCTTCTACCTTGAAATAGGAACTTTCTCGTATATCATTAGTTTATATTTAACCTTAATTTACAAATGTCACGCAACAGACAGTACAATTCATGTTAATAAAGGACTGTAATATGTATCTATTTCTTCAACACTCTTATTTCTATTTTGTTTTACGTGGCGTGTCTAGCTTTGGTTTGACTGAGGTCATAGGCACAAATGTAGGTTTAGTACGGGTATGTGGGTCGAAAGTTCTTTTTCAAATGCCTGGTACAGGTAGGTATACTCATAAATTTCTATCAAACTACTACTTAGTTACGATTAGCGACTAAACATAAAATACCATTATTTACTAACACTTTTTTGACGGTGCTTATGGCTTTTTGGATTGTTTACGTTTTAAAGTTTGCTTACAACTGATCAGCTGTAGACTCTACCAAGTTATCAACGTCACGTATCTCATTAATTCATTCAAGTATTAAATTTGTTTTGGGTCTGGGTGTTTGTGTAATTGTCTAAACAAAATATTAACATATTACTGACATCGTGCGGTAATTATCAATCATTTATTTTGTGTCTTACAATACACTAAACGTACGTACGTAAATGAATAACAAAATTAAGCGAAACACATAATTTATAATGTAATGTAAATAAACAAGTAACATTGGTAAGAATATTAAAGCAAAAGACCCGATTGCTTCAAACTTTTTTTTGTTCATAATGACACATTTAATTTTACGCTTTATAGGAGTTTTCGTCAAAATAGTCAAGTAAAAGTGTTATAATATATATATTTTTAGAATGGTCTATTTACTAGCTTTCACTTGATACCCATATTGTCGTGACTCACTGAGTTTCTAGTCGGATCTTTTCAGTTGTCGTGTTTCGATCCGGTGGCAGTGTAAAAAAATATTGTTATTGACAATCTGTGTCCCCGTAGGGCTATACAAAATAAATACATTTTATTTTAAATAAAAATCTCCCGTACAGTTGAAGGTCTTTTTTTCTGGTTAAAAGCGAACATATTAATTGGAGGTCTCAGATCTCACTCCAAAAGCGTCTATAGCCCTCATCGAATCAGTCTTCTATTTGTTCTATTCGTTACAGAAATGCCTGGGCGGCGGTGTCCACTTAACATCAAGTAGCCTGCGTGACCACTTCCTATACAAAAAGTTCGCAAACTTCGCCTTAGGCGGCTGACCACCGGTTAAGTGATATTTTAGAGGGCATTGCTCCCGTACGATCTTGCGAGAGAAAGGTAATCGTTCCTAATTGTCAGGTACTGGTGACCACACCATGATTGATTCGAGATTTCAATGATAACGGTAATGAATAGTCTCGCGAATAAAGGTTTAATGAACATGCTAGAAGCGTATGGATCGACCGGGGAAGTATAACCGTCACATCTGTTTCTAACGTGAAGCTCTTGCTTTCGATGGAAGGGATATCGTTATTGATATCCTGGTCTTCGGGAGTAGGAACGCATCTGTGGTCGACTTCAGTTAGAATTCTTATCTAGGGTTGATCACAGTTAGGTGTCAGTGGTCACTTACTCAGGTGGACAGGATGCTCATTTTCTAATTCTATGATTTAAAAAATAAGAAAATTAAAATACTTTGTATGATACTGTAGATAAATGGATTATAGAGATCAAATAGAATGACTTTATATATTATATTATCATATGTAGAGTTGTTCTATTTGATTGGTTCGGATACGACTATATAAGCCTAATAATAACATTCAAAGATTTTAAATGGGATTAAGTTAGGGGTGTGGGGTTAGTTAAGTAAGGCTAGTGTTGAAGGAAAAAAATGACCGAATGGGCATAATTATAAGAGCATAAATACAGAGTTATAGACATCACTAATTAACGGCAAATAAATTGAAGAGGCCGTCTCTTACAACACTCTTAAGACCCGTGCTTGCTACTTATTATTAGCAATAGGAGTGACGGTAGTGCCACCGAAATTGAAATATTTCGCACTGGTATTACCGTTATGTCTATTGTATGTATCAAAAACCTACTTAAACCAATAAGTGTCAATTAGCATGTTTTTGTCTAGACTTGCGAGTGTCCTATTCATTAAGACTTTTACTCCCACGTTACAATCCTGAGAATGCTGTTTTCCGCACAAGGTCGGAGGTTTTGACACAGATAGCAACGCATTACGGCTTAACGATACTCCAATAAATATCAAGTTTTCCGTGCTAGCGAATGAGTTGTCTTTATTTGATTTTAGATTAATAGTAGTATTTTGCACTATTTAAAGATGGTGCCTATTGACTAGCAATAGGCACCATCTTTAAATAGTGCAAAATACAAAATTAAAAGTAGCCTGTAAGTTGACCGGTCAACTAAGCTACATCCATGAAAATTTTTATCTAAATCGGACCAGTGGATCTTGCATAATTGATTAACAAACAGACACGCACCATCTCATTTCAATATATTAGTATATATAGATATTTTTTTGAAGTTTCCTATGATCCCAGGTGAATAGGCCTCAGGTGATCAAAGGACACCGATGAGTCGTCTTTGATCGCCTTGGTGATATTACCTGGGTAATCACAATTCACCAATATTATTATTAAGTGAGTTTATTTTTTTATTTAGCGGGAGAAACGGCTTACGAGCACTAGTGGTAGACAGATAAGGGAATTTACGGAAACCACGTGACCTATTTTTGACACATTTTAATTTATAGCCCCCTCCCTCCCCTTGGTGACCACCGTAGTATATAATTAAACCCCTCCTCCCCGTCTAGTTTTCACGTAGTTATTCATAAATTCGGTTTTCAATCATTGTTTGCTAAAATAAACGCCATATTTCATTTAGGGGATATTGACGACGTTATGAAAACTGAAACCCCACTCCTTCTCTCTGTTACCTAGTGTGGTATTTTGAACACCACCCTCCCCCTTTAAAATGGTCACATGGTTTAGATACGTTCCCTAAATAAGGAACGGCGTAACGAGAGTACCTCTTACAGAATAAAATTAATCTTGATTACTAACCTACGTTTATGGATCCAAGAAATTATTATTAAAATGGAGGATGAATGTGTTTTAAGAATTATTTTTTTGTATGCGTATGCAAGGTTTTATATTAAAATGCACGGTTTTATTTTCTAGCGTTCAACTTTGACGAGGATCTACAACAGAGATATAACACTGAAATTAAAGGTTAACGTAACCTTTAATAGTTAAGTCTGTTTAGCTCATTGCAAGATTAGTTTGTAAACGAAAATTCAATGACAGACTTTTAGTTTAATTGTATTAAAATTTAATGTAACAATATGATTTGCTTAGCCACTTAGCGTAGAAGTTAAGAAAAAGAACCCAATACGTAATATGTGTGTGTGTAATATATGGATGAAAACATATACAAAAAAAAAACATATACACATGCTGATCCCATACTTATATTAATATTCACTAGCTAATTGTATTGGTTGGCATCAGACTAATAAATGGGCGTTTATTATTATCTGATGACAATAGTCTGTTTGAAATAATTGAAAGAAGTAACCCAGTGTCGCGAAATACCAATGCAGTAAGATCCGCTTCAAACGTCACGATTCGACTACGATTTTGCCAACATCTCGCCCTTGATTTGATGTCGTCAAAATTTAAATTATACTTTAGCTTTATCTCGTTTAAACCGTAAATTTCGCAAAGTAAAACCGGAACTAATTGTATTAAGGTGAACAATACCATATTTATTAAGGTAATAAAATACAATGAAGCTTGATAAATATGTAAATACGTATTCGAAATTTATTATAACGTACGTTACTATCGTTACTTTACGCATGTTTTTGGTTATTATTTAATTTTAGGTGAATTACTTGTCATGTAGGTCAATGTTTCATTTAAAACAAATATATTATTTGTGGTTTGTTCTAGGTAATGTCACGCACAATGTAGAGTAAGGTTTTTGTCCCGGATAACGTCAGGAACGCTACACATTCCATTGCGAACGAAAAGGTATAACCATGCGAAGAATCCAATTCTCCCTGTGGCTTACATGTTCCATGGGCGGCTATTGACACATACCATGATGTGGACATCATCATCACACACATCCAGAAGCAGACTAACAGACTAAACAAGCAACTTTGATAATATAACTTTCAAAGTTATTTTTTGTTCTTAGGGTGATTTGAAACTTTCCAGACAGGCGTGCCTTATCGCTTTTCATCAGGTGGAAAGGCAAAAAAAATTTCATAGTTAAAAAAATATGATCGTTAAGTAGTAGTTTATAAAAGACCCTTAATCGAGCAAAAACTAGTCCACCGCATGTCGTTGGGTGGTCGGCTCTCGATTAACAATCAATGTAAAAAGATAATTTTATATTAAGGTCAATCTATTAACGATCGACACTTGTACTACAAAAAGTTTTCTCTTTTTCACGATTATATTTTATCTAGATTTGGGCTGCGTGAATAAATTAGTAAGTCATTTCTTGGCATAAAATCAATGGAGTTAAACATAATTTGAATATTTTGCCGGATAAAAATAATTTATCTTTATGAGTATGTTTAAATTACAGAATGTGTTATTTATACTTTGTTTAAACTTAAATAAACTCACTTTATACACATTCGCGATTTTGCTATAGAAGAAAAAGACTAAGGATTAAAATCCAAGAGGTAACAGTGTCTTCTTGTGTAACATCATCACCTACTGCGTTCACCAATACGCTTGCCAGGCGAGGTGTATTTGGCATAAACTCCGATTAGGGGACACCTATATCCAACAGTGAACCTCAAAAAGCTTATGTTTATAGTATGGAAGTAGCAAACGAGCATGCAGCCCACCTGATGGTAAGTGGCTACTGCCGCCAATGGACGTCTGTAATCAACCCTAGGTAAGATCATAGTCCCACCTAAGGTTAGCCACAGAGGCTAGCAGAGGCTAGGCAGCGTTGCTGCCCCTGAGGACTAAGAATGCCTCGGAAAAGTATGCCTCCCTTACCACACTCTTCAGACCAGAACACAGCAGCGCATAACACTGTTGTTATTAGGCAGCAATAGGTGTGGCGTTGGTGCTTCCGGAGTCGAACCAGGCTGATGGATGGATGAAGGTAAATTTAGGATTTAGTTTATTAATGAGTAGGGGCCGCCATCGAATAATCCTTCATTATATAATCTATACAGATAAATGAAATTGTAGTGTCTGTTTGTTATATCAAAATAACAGCTATGTACCAAATGCATAAAGAAGTATATACGATACTGATAACAAAACATTAATCACTGAAATTTTTGTTTGTCTGTTTGTTCTGGGTAATCTCTGAAATCGCTGGACCGATTTTGACGGGATATTCACTGTTGGATAGCTGCTGTCATAAGGCGTAACTTAGGCTACTTTTATTTTAGAAAATGTAATTAGGATTCCGCAAAAAAAATTAAAACATAAGACACCGCGCGCGCTCTACGCGCACGCAGCCACCGTCACTGCCGCTAATGTTAGTTGCGATCAGACCTTTCTGAAACAATGCTATAATGTTAATATTGTATAAGGTTTAAAACTATAGCTACATGTCACATTCCGTTTGTAAAATGCGGGTATATCCCCGGGACTCATTACGTGTGTTTGTTACTCTTTCATGCAAATACTGCTGGACGGATTTTGCTGAAAATTGGGATAAGGATCGTTTATGGCCTGGATTAACACATAGGATACACTTCTTCGTAGTAAACTTGACCCAAACGGGCGGAGCCGCGGGAAACAGCTAGTTAAAATATAAATGATTTCTCTTTATATTTTTATACATTGTTATATTTAACTGCAAAAATATAGCTCTACCATAAAAATTAAAGTAACTATTATGGTCACGCGGAAATTATTTCCATGTAGATAATAAATCAACTTCTTATTTTTTACGATTCATGTTAATAGTGTATTGTTTTGCTAGTGAAATAAGGAAATGTATGTAGTGTTATGATCAATAATCATAACAGAATAAGGAAAGAGATGTTTTACAAGAAAATTAACAAAGAAGATACATTACTCAGGTTTCGTAATGTTCTGTTACACATAATCTTGTTATTTGTATCTAAGTAGTATGATATTTCGAAAGAAGTCTATGTATAAATGTTCTTTTTTTTTAGAGGGCCTTTTTAATAGGCTCTTTTCAAATTTTTAAAAGTACTAAACCTCAAAAAATAACACGTTAATTACTTTTTATTTGTTTATATGATTGCAGTAGCAAACGAGCATGTCTTCCGTCCGATAGTAAGTGGTCACTGCCGCCCATGGATATCTGTAACTAGCTGCGCCCCGCGGATTCACCCGCGTAAGTTTCGATTATGATATATAGCCTATATCCTTCCTCGATAAATGGGCTATCTAACACCGAAAGAATTTTTCAAATCGGACCGGTAATTCCTGAGATTAGCGCGTTAAAACAAACAAACGAAGAGCTTTATAATATTAGTATATATACATGGTGGCGCAAAAGGAGGAAAGGGCCCCATTGAAACGTGCTACATTTTCTGCAAATGGCAATAAATGTTAGTTCTACTTTGACATTCCTGGAATAAACTGATACAAAATACTCGTCAATAAGCCATAAAACGCGATACTCCTCAAGAACGCATTTCCGGGTCGCCTAGTTACCAAAACCAGAGATATTGCTGAGTTGTAGGTACTGGCTAGCAAGATTTATCCGTTCTACACTTCTCTTCGCCTTAGTGGTGTTTTTTAAAGTCACGAGCCTATGTCGATAATCCTCAGACTTTGGAAGCCCTTGAACAGAATATCTGTCAGGAATGCGAGAAGCTATCCCCAAATGTTCTTTCAAGAGTGATAGAAAATACCATAAATTTGGCCCTAATTTTGGCGGCGACCACTTGGCCGATATTACTTTTTTTACTTAATGATCATCAAAAAACACTAAAACACAAAAAATCTAAAAGCAACATGTACACAAATCTAAAAGTTTGTTATACATATAAAAATACAGTCAAAGAACATCAGGTGACCACTTTTGCGCCACCCTATTAGAACTGGAATTCTATCTGAAATTAATTACAGACGCGTTGCTACTCCTGAGAATGTTCATTTTATAAGTATGTTAGTGAAGCGTTAATTAAAGCCTATATAACAAAATAAGTTATTATGACTGAATTATAATTTCTTTATAATAATAAAACGTGATACAATACACGTGTTAGTTCCTTGGCGCAGGAATCATGGTTGACATACGCCCCCTGCCTTATTTGCAGTCAGATATCGATATCCATGTGTAGCAGAGTTCACTTATATCGGATTGGGTGGAAATCTATTTTCTGCTTCACTTCATAAAAAAAAAAATAAGTGGTCGTTTTGATATATATTACTAGGAATAGGATAGGGATAATTTTCTTTCTTGGTTTATATATTTTCTGGGTTCTTTTAACTACTGACCCGATGTTCAATTATAATTATAATTAGGGCACCTTGATCGTCAATCAATGATATCTCATTTGCTTTCTGCTTTACCCCAGATAAAATATACATTTACCTTATAAGTCCATTATTTTATCTTAGATCTTTTATCTAGAAAGGTTTTATCTTACGAATGTTTCATACATTAGTCATTAGAAGTCGAATTATTTTTACTCTATGAATAGGGCATAACATGGTTGACAATTACAAAAACAAAAGATCGTGAATATAGGACGAAACGGTCGACCATCGCGAAAAATTGTTCCGGCAAGAGCAGTTAACGTATTTATTTGGGTTAGACTCGTTACAATCCTCAGTTAGCCTTCGTGCTACCGACTGTACGGTTTTCCCGCGCTCTCACCTGAAACATTTTGGCGGGAGTTTACCACAGATGTCAAATTACCACAGAGTATAATTTTTTTAACAAGAAATACTTATAAATTAATTTGCGAATTCCGTTCCACAATCCGATTGCTTTCGCTATATGTCTTCAAGGCCGCGAATGCATGTGCAGTGAGAGAAAAGTGTTCGATAAGTGAAGCGTACATTGTTTTGATTTTATTAGTGTTCGAAATTCAAAATGAATAAGAACATTTTTGAACGTCGTAGAAAAAAAGAAAAAGATGACTGCTGTTATGTTAATTCGGGTTTCGTCATGACAGAGAAAAATGTTTGGACAGCCAATGTGGTATGTTTATTTTTAATGGAATATGCACACAATTTAATATAACAGATTATACCTAAATAGAGTAAATAACTAATAATATGCTATTTCTGTAGTAATAACGACAACCTCGAAGGAGCTTCGTTGCCCCCCATCCGTGACGAATTATATTGCGTTCCGTTGAATTGCCTAAAATAACTCAAATTAACGAAGGTAACGCGAATGCATTTAAAATAGAGTTGCTAGAACATTATTATATGATTTTTAATAATTTAATTAATTACAACATATTTCTACAATTTATACTTAAATTATATTTATAATTTATATTATGCGAAAGTAACAATTAAATATAAAGATTTTTTATCGTTAAGCGTTTAAAAATCATTTAATGAATGACTCAGTTACAGGTAATGAAAAAATGTTATTAACGAGATCAATTACATTCAAAGGAATACTTTATTCGTAAATTGTTCTAGTTATATAAAGAAAACTGTACTAATTGATAATCATTGTATTATTTTCCGTAATAAAATAACCCATCGACGGATAGTTAGACTTAGAGGCTAAAAAAGATTTAATATAACATAGTCTTTACCATTATGTAATACGTTACATTTTACTAGTTACAACTAGGTAAATAAATATTTTCTTAATGGTAATGTTTTTAGAACAGAGCGTAGATATCCTATGCGAAACAAATTTTGATTCTTTACTAAATTTTATCTCCCTTAGATTGTAAGATTTTGTTGTGATAATCATGCTCCAGTAGATTAATGACTTCGTAAAAAGTAGCTTCTCTTAAATTAAATGCCTCGCCTCCAGCGATATGAACTGAGAATGTAGAGCAAGTATAGAGCAGTGTCAGCTTTAAACAAAAGATAGTCATTCCGGGGAAAACTATAAGTTTAATTTTACCAACGTTTTTTCACCGGGTTATAGAATCTATCAACTTGCAATTATCATATTACTGAACTGGTTTATGTTCGTGAATAAAACAGAGGGCGGGAGAAAATAGCATTACAATTTTTACGATTGCTTATAAAAGAAAGTTATATTTTAAATCGAAATTAATATTATTTATGGATTTATTTAAGGGATATAAGGAATGAGGTCTGGTCTATATCTGTGATATGTAGGTCATTCAACCGCCAACTGGTTACCGCTTGGTAACCTTGGTCGTATTGTAGGATAATATATATTTTTTTGGATAAGTGTACATAATAAAGCTAAAGCTGCTAATGCTGTCAAAATTTTTTGAGAAGTTAAATAATTTATTGTTAATCCACGGGTTGAATTCATGCAGTCTGTTCGCCTGTGCTTTTTTATGTATCTTTATAACTGTGGTAAAGTGGGAATACAAAAATGTGTGTTGTTATTATAATGTTAACCTTAAGTACTATATGCAATAAAATCGTTCAATTTTGAAAAGGGCTCTCACTAAAGTTTACTAATAAAATAATAAAAACATTACTTTTTTTGGGTAAATTTATTTATAACAAAAATGTCATATGGTAGTAGGTACAGACACCCCATAAGTAAAATTTACACTTGGCCTATTTTAATAATATCGAGAAAATAAATTGGTTAAGTTCACATATAAAATTAAATTGCAATTTGTAAATTATCTGTTACGAAAATTTAATTGCTGGAGTGACTTTTAATATTTACTTACCCGTACATGCGATTTCACAATTATCCCTTAAAACAACCCCTTAAAAACAAAACTTTAATTAGTTATATTACCTATGCCTACTGACATATAGACACTGGTCCTTAATAACAGTACCTTTACCGTCTAAGATTTTTTTGAAAATATGTATCATCAGATAAATTTGAATATGAATAAACCTCAGCGTGAGATACCCAGATTTGTATGGGCACTTATGATACATTTTTTATTTACTTAGATATTAGGTAATTTCTGCTCGTAAAAATCTGTAATCGATTTTGTATAGTGCAGGAGTCATATGTGAATTCGACCACAGTTGCATTACTAAGTGTTACGTACGTATGCTCGTAAGATGGTGTTCATGCAATAAGGTGTTTTCAGTTTGTTTTCTACTGGAGTGGTTTTTGCAAATGAAATGCGTGTTATCTTGCTGCCGTTTATTTTCTCACTGTCAAATCAATTTACAAAGCGAGTGGACTGTAAAACTA
>MOOZ01000112.1:442571-454872 GCA_002930495.1 Cecropterus lyciades | reverse complement strand
CCTAATAACATAGTATATCGTCTAGCCATTTAAAAAGTGACAATTTTATGGCAGAAAATAAATGTTATGTCTCCTTAATAAGCGAATTTAGCAGCAGAAAAAAGAACAAACATTAACGTCTTTTAAATAACCGCGCGCTTAAATAAATTCCCCAAAGTGCGAACACAATTTAGTTATTTACACAAAATGCATACTTTGCATTAGGCCCTTTTTATTTTCATCGTGCAATATGTACAGATTGTAAAGTTTAAACACATCATAAAACTTTCTATCGTGAAGCATTTCTAAGATCTGGTAATAAAGTGCGACTAAATTACTTATGAGGTGACCATATTAGTCCTCTGAAGTGGCAACGCATCTGTGACCAGGTTCATGTAAAGAACTCGTTTTATTTTAGTTGGTCTTAAATTGTTCCGAACGCCCTTCTGATCCCTAGCTAACTAACTAACGTGGACGTATTTTGCTTATAACAATATGACGCAATGTTCGGAAACAATATCTATCACTGAATTGGCAAGCTTCTCCTATGCTTGAGGGCCGAGGAGCGAGGAGAGGACACGAATAAAACACGAATTTCTTCTTGTTTCTTCAGTCTTGAGTATTTGCTTCTTGTACCGCCGCCCGCCGGTGAATGAATGCCGAGCGCATCGCAAGCGCCCTTTATTAAAAACAAACTGAAATCATTTATTGTCCCGAACATAAATGTTTATGGTTACTAAACAGTAACCATCAGGTGGACTGCTCGTTTGCAACTCAGCCTTAGAAAAAAATCTTAAGATAATGTTAAGTCTAATCTATTTTAGTTTTTTTTCCATTCACATCTGCCGCCATGAACATTTTTGTTTACTACTTAATTAAAAACACTCTGAATAACGTAAGACGTGAAATTATGTACCTCTCATTAGTATCTTCTGTGAAAACTAATGTATGTAGTGTTTTTTAAATTAATTAATTTATAATTAACTTGTTTACTTCTACATATGTGCAATACGTACTTATATACAATAGCCGTCAAACGTTCATGACACGCATGTACTGAACTTATGTATACGAATATTATCAGTCCATGTTATAATCGGAGTCCATGTCGCCTCCGTATAATATGCGGAGGCACCATAAATCCGATGTTTTATGTCGAATTGTTGACTTTGTTCGTTCTACGGAAGAAAACGAAAGCGTCGTAGCACCCTTGGCATAATCCTTGTTATATGAGGCGGAGACAAGCAAACATTACCGACAGAAAAATCATACCTACGTTTATCACCGCGTATAGTATCTTCAAATTTACCTATCAAAATTTCTATTTTAATATATTTCATGATTGTACATATTTTTCTCTATTCAGTTTTAGCAGGCTTATGTAATAAGTTATTTAATTATAAACATTATTGATTGTTTCTGCGTCAAATGGTGCAGATCCTAGAGCTCTACGATAGATTACAACGTAAAGGCTTCCGTTCTATCTTATAGGATTACACATTACTGTAACTAATAAAAACAACAGCATTTTGCCTGTCTTTTAGTGTCTGTGTCTGGGCCAAAAATAAGTGTCCCAAAATCTTAAGATCCCAGATTTTTTTTAATAAAGTTTATGTATATAATTAAAGAATAAATTAGGATCACTTACCTACATTAGTGAAAATATGGCTACGCTTTATAGAATAAAAGGAATCAAGCTTTGGAATATCCGAGAAAATATATGTTACACATTTTTTTTTTGCCAACCTACTATGATAGGTATAGGCTATGGCATATTTTATTTTTCCGATAATCTTTTAAATTTGTGGAACGATTTGCCGATAATGGAAACCAAGGCTCAGGAAGCTATTTCGAAAATTGTTTATGATTATAATATCAAATTATATCGATGCACTTAAAGACATAGACAGAGAGAAAGAAAACATTTATTTTAGTTTTTTTGATTTAATTTTCTTATTTTTTCCTATTTAAGTTTTCGATCTCCTTTTATTATGTGCAAATTCTTTCCATATTTTCTTAGTAGACAATGGCGTGCCATGATTCAATAATTACATTATTACTCACACTTCGTATGATCGAGAAGATGATACTGCGTAAAATAAATAAAGACTACCTGTGTTTAGATATATATTTCTTGGACATATATTCTATTTATGAAGCCTGTTTATAAGTTTAACCATTTTTGGAATTTGGACATTTTTCTTTTATTACTTAAACCTTTAATATCGAGCAAACGAGAATTTAGTCCACGATAGATAAATAATCATTGTCATTTATCATCGTCAACCCATTATTGTCCCACAACTGGGGACGGGTCTTCTCTCAGAATAAGAGAGTTTCAGGCCATAGTCCACAGGGCTGGCCAAGTGCGAATTGTTAGACTTCATACACCTTTAAGAACTCTTTTTTTAGAGATCTTAGGTGTGCAAGTTTCTTCACGATGTTTTCCTTCACCGTAAAGCAGTGATAAATAATTAATAATCAATTTCTAATACGCACATAATTTTAGTAAAATCAGTGGTGCGTGCCTGGGATTCGAACCTCCAACCCAAGATTGAGAGGCCAAGTTTCAACCATTAGACTATCACTGCTCTTATTGCCACTCATGGATATGTGTTACCAACCATAGATAGAATTAATGTCCTACCTAAAGCCGGCCGTAGATGCTAAGAACTAAGTTAGAATGCCTCGGATAAGTTCCTTTTTACCAATAATAATAAAACAGATACAGCAACGTGAAGCGTTGCTGCATTCTGCTTTAAAATGTTTCTGCTGTAACGGAATGCTGCTGTTATAACTGAAAAATAGGAAGAGCGGTGGTGCATCCGAAATTGGACCACGTAGAGTTGCATCATCTAAAAATAGTGTGACTCTTAGTATCTGTCTTTTTGTCACCAATAAAAAATAAAATGTCTTGTCACCAAGATACTATTATCCTACAACTGGGACCTTTTTTTTTTTTGTAACGAGGGGGAAACCTTCAAAAGGTCAACTGGGACCTACACAAACAATATAAAAGATGTACCACTTTAGGCTATAATTAACTAGCTAGCTAATTGAATATTGGTAAAATGCACACATCTTTGAGTACGTTATAGAAAACTCCGTTACATATAGAGATGTCCTTGGTATGTTTTCCATCACCGTCAAATGATTATTTTATATCTTAAACGCATATGATTTCGGAAATTTCAAGAAATCTATTCTAGGAAAATCGGTCATCACCGGTTTTCCTTTTCATTTTCCCTTCAATTTCCTTTTCATTTTCAATCGTATCAAACTCATCAGTTTGATATGATTGAAAATGTCCTAACTAAAAGTGCTCCAAAATTTAAAAAGTGATTTAATCAACAAAACTTAAAAAGTGATTTAATCAACAAAATTTAAAAAAGTGCAAGGCAACTTTTATAGGGTCGATTTACTCAAAAACCTTGTATAAAAGTAAGTAGATATACTGTCACCCGTTTTAAGAAAGTAGAATAGGTTTGGATTACTGATTCAAGGAGACCGTATTATAATACAAAACAGTAAATACATACCGTAAATCTATATACGCTTATACATAGCTACGTTTGTATACGATACATGTGTCAGTTTTCTAATAATCACATACGTACATGACTTATCTGTGCGTCTCTATTAACTATTGTATATTGTCGATAAACTGCGCGTATCGAATGGTACGATGTCGCGATCCTCCTGTTTTGCTTATTACTTTTGGTCGTTTGATACTAAAGTTTAGAAAATTATTTAACAAGCTAAAGTATATAAAAGAAATATTCGCCATATTTTAATAGTGCAAAATATCGAAATCAAAAGTAACTTATAAGTTGACCAGGTAAATAAGCTACATCCATGCAAATTTTCATTTAATCGGACCAGTGGTTCTTGTGTGATTGAGTAACAAGCAGACACACACTATCTCATTTATATATTAGTAAAGATTGTTTTATTATTATTATTTTTAGCAGACTGTGTGTTTAGAATTTTCGTGTTTAGTCACTTTCGAACAACACCACTTTTTCCCGCGGATGTCGTAACAGCAGACTAAAGGATAAAATTTAGCAGTCACTAACGCGCATGCCAGGCGCGGTAACTATTGGCAAATGCCCATTGGGGAATATTTCTATTGGTCTGTCAGTGAACCACAAAGGGTGGATGGATAGATAGAACTCAAACTCTCGGCCCTCACGGCCCGCTACTTCAATAATATCCTTTCATTTGGTACGCAACTTTCAACAACAAAAGAAATTTTGAAATAACCCTTCAAACATCAACACATTAACTATTATATATATTCATGAGATTTTTTTGTTTATAAATTCATTGTTTTTGCAACAAATGAAATTAAACTGTTTAACAATTATGTCTCAATATAGCCATACTATGTATGAAGAGCTACACACCTACTGCTAATTAATTAAGAACAATTACAAGACATTAGAAAATGTTCGGTGTAAATGTTCACATAAATAAAGAATATGATTATAATTTCTTAGGTGAAGGGCATAAAAGCAAAGGCACTTAAGGCCAAAACTTTCGATCTTGCATACCAATATTTATAGACCAAAATTCCGTAACATCTTAAACTTTATATTATTAGACATTAAATTACTATTTGGAAATAGCATCCATGTGTAAAACAGCTTTTAGGCCAGTATAATTAACTCAGTTGATAATTGAAATCAACCTCAAACAAATCCGTGTGAAAGCACGTACCAACATGTTTTACAAAGCAAGCGTTGCTATCATATGTCACTACCTATGTCGTACGTACTACGTAGCATATTTCCTGTAATGCTCTTGTTGCTTGACGAATGTGCGCCCGCGGTCAGTGTTGACGCGATATTCAGGAAAATAGGCCGCCACCCGGGTCTTTGTACGCGAGCGTAAAAAAAAATCGAAAGTAATCTGTGGCGATTAGTTCGATTTTATTTTTAATTTTTGCGCGGGAGTACAGAGTAAATTAATTCACAGTTTTACTTTTTTCGACGAAATATTGTGAAAAAAAGCAAAAGTACCGAGTTTTTTTTATTCATTTAAGGGTAAGTTAAAATATTTTAAATTATTTTTCATATATTTATAGAAGCAAACACATTATAAATGACATCGAAATTAATTTTAAAATAATCCATGAAAGTAATATTGGCATGATTAAAGTAATATAGGCTGTATTAATTACTTAACTGTTTTTTTAATATATTATTTTCTTATTCTATTATATTCAATATATAAAGGAGAAATTTTTGTAATGTTTGTGGAAAATATCATCCACCCTTACATTAATATATACCTATTATAATAATTATATTAATTTATAGGTGTAACAATAAAACTTTCAATCATTATACAAATTTCAGCTTTTTATTTACCGACAAATAAGTTAATCTATTATGAAAGTTAAAGTAAAAATTTAGTCGTAATTTGAAGGAACAAGCAAGACTCAAATAATAGCTTGATTTTTTCAAAAATGTAGGAATATGTAACAGGTGTCATGAGTGATATATACTAACCTGTAACCCTAAGGCTACGAAACATTCTTGTTTTTAAATTTTAAATGCATTTCAGAAAAATTTGAATTTCATGGCCTTATAAGATCGGACTCTTACGTTCAACGTTTTAGACGATCAATGATAATGCCCGCAGCGTCAAGCGAATGACTCTTGTACGGAATGTTTCGTGGCCCTCGGATAATCGGATAATCGGAATTGTTCGTTAACCTGTTAACGAACAATTCCAAAAGTCCTGTAAATAGTAAATCAGGCGTATTTCATCTGTACCCAAATTACTGTACCTATTTATTGATCTTAATGTATGTAATGCACCCATGCAACAACATGTACACCCATATATTTAACCCATTATCGTCTAATATGGGAACAAGCTTACCCCGTCACCCATACATTACGCTAGCACAGTGAGTAATTGAAAGACTTCATTCTCCTTAAAAAAAATAATAGTAAACTCTCACACCTATGGTTTCCGATTAATTAATTATTTGAATCTGGGATTTTAATTCAAAAAGTCACAAATTAATTCCGAAATCCCATACATATTCACCTCTCCTACATATAGACATACTATTTGTAGCAGACTTTTGTTTTTCAGTGCATCAGGTGCAAAAAAAAAACAAAAAACCGCACACAAATAACATAATCATTAATAGAAAAATATTTCATGGAAAAACACTTTATTGCTCTCTATGTATGTTTGATGTTTTTTTAGTTATTTTTATTCTACTTGAGTACGTATTATGATAATCTTCGTTATGTCATAATAATCGTGTTTGACAGATAATCGTAAAGCCTAGATAAATTTTATCTGCAGCGTTCCAACCACTTAGTGAGTATTTAATTACCTATTTATGTACTCATTATTATTTTAGATTGAATTTTAGAGCTATGTTAGTAACTAGACTTTTTCCACGGCTCCGTTCGTTCGGTATCTCATGTGTTAATTCAGGTCATAAACTATCAGCACGCCAAATTTCAGGGAAATCCGACAAGTAGTTTTTGCGTGAAAGAGTAACAAACATGCATACATCTTTACAAACTTTCGCATTTACGATATTAATATGATTGAATGTGTATAAACTTTTATGTGCCATATAATGACTATCCGCGGTCCCCTGTGGATATCGTAGAAGGCGATTATGTGACAAAATTCAGAAGATACGCAACGTCTCCTTTTGTTACATTAACACCCACTGTGATCACCAATACCCATATCAGACGCAGTGACTAGGCTGATTTTATAGGTTTTTACATTTCGTAGTTGAACATTATACATATTTATTTACATTTATTAATGTAAATAAATATATAATATTTAATGATTTAATTAATGAGTCTGTGTATTTCAAAATAAGCGTATAGCGGTCTTAGCAGCTGGGTCAGAGAGATTTGCTTTTACGTTTATGAAAATACAATTGTCTGACAAGACAATAACTTACTTTTTATCTGTAGTAGGAAATGAATTAGCCATCAATACTTAGATGGTTAATTATAATCACTATAATACGTATTGGTTTAGTACATTGTTTACTAACATAAAACTAGGAATATTAAATGCGAAATTTGCCTGAATGAAATAAATTCTTAATATCAAAAGATAGAAAAAATAAATTTTAATGATTTGTCTGTGTCTGTCTGTCAGTTATCGAGTAAGATAATCTTAAAGTTAGGTATATTATTACGAATGATTTACGCTTCTTGTATCAAAACTCAATCTTATAAAGAAAAGACTGTAGTACCAAACGAGTATGCAGTCCACTTGATAGTTAGTGGTCACTGTCGCCCAGAAACTGTAAGGAACTTCATATAGAACAGAGGTTCTATCTGAACTCAATCACTATTTCGTTGCTATTACCGAGCCAGTAAGAGAGCTAGTAAGACGGCCGTCTATTATATGGCCGCATATTAAAATGAGCGGGCAACCACACTCTTCCAACGAAAAGCAAGAACTGCTTCACGTTAAACATATGTGTGCACAAAAGAGCTCAAAAGAGCACACATATGTTCGACAAAAGTCGAACCAACTTAATGCTGTAGACTTAATGGCTTAGCGTGGTAAAATGCCGCCCGGGACCAATGTTGAATTCGCTGACCACCCATTTAGGAATTACAGTCGACGAAAAAAAAGACTAAATCAAATTGACGACAAAAAAATGTGCCATGCGGGGGCAAGATGAGTTTCAAGGTTTTGCCTACAACAAAAATGGCGGTTTTATATCACGAAAAAGAAAATTTTGTCGCCCCTCCAAAACATGCTGGGGGCCATCTCTGCCCCTACGCTACGACGCTTAAAGCTACAAAGTTAATGACTTGTATTTACAGGCTCCTACAATTACCTATTAAAACTTTATACTTTGCAATAGTAATTAAACTTAGGCATTTACTTTCTATCAACATTACGTTAGATAATTGCATTTCATAATGAACTGGAGGCTCGACCATGCTGGAAAACATAATATTTACGAGCGGATAGCGTACACGACGGTAATAATTAATAACAGACGCGTTATGGCTTCGATAAGCAGTATATAATCGCACATTCCATCATAATGAATTAATGATAATGTGGTAGGAATATTACACCGGGTTTATTTCTAAGCTGATGGAAATATATTTTATGGGCATTACTATCTTAATGGAAATGGTTTTGTGACTTTTACCAACTTACGTCTTCTTAACTTTCCTACAGTTAAAATCGCCTAGCGGTCAATTCAGTCCGTCACTCACAGGTACTGGGTTCGATCTAGTCGAACCTAGATGTTTAAGTATTTGTCTTTGTGTATGTTTGTGTCTATAATTTTTAATGTTGTCTAAAATTTCATTATTTAATTAGCTTTTGACGTCCACTACTGGACGTAAACCACCTTCAATGGGTGTTTTTATCTATAGTCAACGCGCCTAGCATGAAAGTAGGTGACAGTACTGGGTGTTCATGTTACACAGAAAAATACCGTTGCCCATTTCCTGGGTTATTTCCCTTAATTATCCCCTACGAATGGCCCAGGAACAAAGAGAGTACTCATCAAAACCATACGGCTAATAAACCCATATCCCTAGAAAATTCTAGTGAACGAACGGACTCTATCTACATATTTGTAAGCACGACTTGTGATTTAGTTTCAATTCACTAACATTATTTTACATCCTGTCAAGCAACACTTAACCGTGATTTCTTAGAGGAAATAATAAAAATTAACTGTCCCATCACGTAAGATGACAATCATAATTACGTTAAACATTTCACATGTTGTAACTACATACCTATATTGTTATATTTATATAACAACAGTGATTTTAAGGTGTACTTCGTTCCATCTAGTTGAGTCGACTGCATAAACAATGATTATAATAAGTATTTCCTCTTGGGTTTTTATATGAATAGAATTTTTAGCATTCTCATATCTGTAAAAATGTGTATCATCGTTATTATTTTCCTAACGTATTTTACACAGTAAATTGCTGATTTCAAATTAAATTGATTCGTAACGCTTATTTTACACATAATTTCATGTTGCCATTAATTAAAATCATGACGAAAGTTGAAAAAATATGTATAGAATACTGATTTAAATTTTCATTTTAGGGTTGAAAATGTACAGATCCATGACTATAACACAATTAATGAAAAAGGCCTTTAAGTCTGATGTATTACTTTAATCTATACAGCCAGATCATAAAGAAGTTTTCGAAATGATTAGTTGCTGTCAGATTGATCTTAGCAACTTTATCGAACTTAGAGGCGAGCCATGATAGGGATCGAACAGGAGACTATGGTTAAGAAATAAATGGTCTAGTTCCCCTCTTACCAGATTCCTAAAATCCTATTCTAAAAGAAATAATGTTTGTCCTCGCATTTAATGAAGCCCTGGATCATCAATTTCCAAGCGCAGGACTTTAACGATCATTTAAAACTAGGATTGGTAGAACTAAAGATCAGTAGTATCTAATTCTTTTTATAGTTATGGATTTGCTTGTTTACAGTTCCGATAATTACAAACGCCTCTCTCCATAAAATTCACAATTGTTTCCGATTTCCTATGTTGTTCTACGAAGGTCGACGGCTACATTAGAACTAGACCTGCTCCCGGTAATATCTATTTAACTAAAGATAATTAAATTGCACACTGAATATCTACGCACTACGTTTTGCGATGATTCAAGCAGTAAGTATTTTGAGCAGTAGTTTCTTATAAAAGCATTCAATAGGTGGTACAGGTTATGTTTATATTTCATAAGCAATATAGATTAAAAATACTCGACTGATTGTACCTAGTATTTTTTTGACAATTTGAAAACTATATTAATTTAGACCTATTTTTTCGCACGATTGCAGTACTTAGTAAGTGCCTATGGGCAAAAGGTACCAGCATAAATTGCGTACCTCTTTTGGATTTAGAATTTCATAAATAATAATGTAATTGGAATAATAATTAATTAAGTTCCTATTTATAATTATGAATGATTAGTAATATGACGAAGTACAATACAAAAAGATTAAGATAACAAGAAAAGGCCTTAACATAGATAGTAAAAAGGATTCAGATTCTATAGAAATTCTCCGCCTCTCTATCTC
The DNA here is from genome assembly GCA_002930495.1 of Cecropterus lyciades. NCBI lineage: Eukaryota > Metazoa > Arthropoda > Insecta > Lepidoptera > Hesperiidae > Cecropterus > Cecropterus lyciades. The sequence continues at coordinate 444,807 of MOOZ01000112.1, read as the reverse complement.
TGAATTATCGCTTCATGACATTGAAGCGGCGTCAAATGCATGTTTTACATACCTACTCATTTTAGTAGGTAAGAAATTAATTAGGTGTGTAAAATAAAAGTAGAGGTAGGAATATGGAGCATGCTCCATAGTCCGTTCTTATAGCGGGGAGCAGTTGTGGAAATGGCCTCGGGCGGCACGTTTTGGGGGGCTGCAGACTTTCCTCTTTAATAATATAAAATCGGTATTTCTTGTAGAAAAACCTTGAAACTCAACTTGCGCCCCCGGACGGCATATTTAGGGGGCGGCAAAATATTTAAATGGCGCGCCTTTTTTTTATTGTTCGTCAAATTGCAGAGACAGGTGTCAAAGAAGTCTATTTGGGTTTGACCTGTATTTGGTGGTCTATTTAGATTTCGCCTGTTTTTTCGCCGACTAAAATTCCTTTACATCATTCGATTTAAATGAATATCTTAGCTCGGAAAGATTTTTTGCGCGACTACCACAGTGGTAGTCGCTCAAGGGTCAGAAAATGACATAGGCTACTTTTTATCTCGGAAAAATGTACGGTTGCGGAAAACACGTATTTAAAAAGAATAAAAGAGAGATTATTAAAGGTATGAAATTTCGGTTAATGTATGTCACGTTACATTACTTTTAAACGCGGGTGTAACCGCGGGCTCAGCTAGTGTACGATAAATGCATTGTGTAAACCCGAACCAGTAGTGTAAAGTAGTGTAAGTAGAACAGTAGTATATATATACAATAACTTCACCTAAATGCGACTTCGGAAGATATCCGCGCGGAAACGGACGCGTATGAAACGGAGGTCACTCAACAGGAACTTAGTTATCAACGCATGTATCAAAGATTTAATCATTTTATGTACTGATATTAGTATACAGATTAATGTTTAGCAATTTCTTTTAGTCGGATTAAATACATTTTTACCCGACTGCGTCAGAAGGAGGGTAATGTCTGTCGAGCTTATGTATGTTTGTTTGCTTGTTTGTTTGTATGTATGTCCATTTCTTTGGCACGCGCTACAGCCCAAACGGCTTGATGGCTTGTGACTTTTGACATATCATTAGAATCGTCTCATTTTGCAGTTTGTTTTTTTAACTATTACAACAATATGGGTATCAAATGAAAGCTAGTAAATAAAATTATATATTATATATAACACCTGACTTGGAAAAATTAAATATATATAATTATGAAATAAAATTCGTTTTAAGCAGTCGGGTATTTCGTTTTAATGTTTTTAAGGATGTTACTAGTTATGGCTTGCAGTTGGTCAGTAGATACCTATTGTTTACTTTCATATGATCTAGATACGTGGAATCGAGTCGGCAAATTTCGCAAGAAAATAGATTGTTGATACAGGTAACATTTCTGAATAATAACAATATAGCTAAGCAATACTGTGTTCTAGTTTGACTGGTGTGGTAAGGGAGACACACTTAAAAGAGGCATTCCTCCAGTTTAATCCCAGAAGTAGCGAGTGTGTATCTGTGGTTGACCTCTCAGGTAACTCTTTATCTTATTTAAGGTTGATTATAGACGTCCATGGGAGTCAATAATTAAATAACATAGGCATTACAGCTAATTACGTAACATAACATAAAATAAATTTCAATGAGGTATAAAAAAATTAATATTAAAAACGAGAAAAATCTTAACCAATTTTTTTGTCTATGAATGTCTTGAAAGGACACACTATTGTTCAGATAGGTACTATTAAACACAATAAATTGTAAATTCAGGTTTTAGGGTAAAACAGTAATGCAAAATATTTTTAAATATTATCTTGGTTTGTTCGAGATGAAGAACATTTTCGTCTTATCTGATAAGGGATTCGACATTGTTATCAATACATAACAAGATATTTAGACGTTGCATTTCATCACCCAAAAATTGTTCTCGAGTACCCCACTTGTGAAGATATTGTGAAACTAGTTATTTTGCATCTTTTTGATTAGAATTGTGAATTTGTGAAAATATAATTGTGATTTACTAATAGATCAGTTTATTAACATAATTCAAATAACATAATTTTAAAAGACTAGTTTTTATTTCGTTCAAAAATACATATTTTATTATTAACATTGATTTTTGTAAAAAAAACTACTACATAACGAAGAAACTAATTACGAATATTATGACATTAAATATAATGTTATTATAAATTGATTGTTACATTGTTATTAAAATTACTTTCGGAAATCATGTTCGGTTCGCGCGCATCTACGGCGGT
>MOOZ01000112.1:382470-393674 GCA_002930495.1 Cecropterus lyciades | reverse complement strand
TGTTGCCATCCCCACCTCACATACCCTCTCCTATTACAAGTCAACTGAGAGACTAATTATTTGATACATTATTATAAGAATGTGAAGTACGGACGACAACATTCAAAATACTAAAATCCTCATATTACTGATATTCATTGGTGTGATGCGATGTTTTAGGACTTCCATGGGCTTCTTCTATAAGTGGGAGGTTTTTAGGATTTGGATTCTCCTTAGTGCGGCTTTGGCTTTGACTAGCACACCGCTTATGTAACCCGCACTTAAACTCCGAAAAATTGGTAAAACCCTTCAATGAATCTGGAACTAACACGACGATGGAATGATAATGACATCAGCATAAACTCAGCAAAAAATATGCCATTATTTTCGTGAACCTATATTGCCCTTACTTTCATTGAGTACACTTCAACGCGATACTTACGCAATGCTTGATCTATGCAGTAATAAAATAAAAGCAATTATCATTTTACGATCCACATCTGACGTCAGTATTATCGTGTGTTATGTCAACAGACGTCACTGATGCGACCGTAAACTACTGCTAAGCTCTGTTCACATTTACATACATCTTGCGTGACAGATACGGTAGAGACGTAAGTTTAATTATCTTACTTCTTACTAATATTATAAGAGCGAAAGTTTGTGAGGAAGTGTGTATGTTTGCTGTTTTTTACGCAAAAACTACTGGTCGGATTTTGCTGAAATTAAGCAGAAATAGTTTATGGCCTTCTATAAATTAAAATACGTATGTAAACGAACGATTAAATGGTATAGTCCTCTGTGATTCTTCGTCCTCTGGGGATACCGCCACACCTATTTCTGCAAGTAGAATTCTATGCGACATACATACTTATCCGAAGAGGTTAATCTTTGTTCTCAGGGGGTAACACGTATCTGTGGTCAACATCAAGTTAGTCTCTAATCTTATCTGGGGTTGCTTTCAGATTTCCATGGGCGGCAGTGGTTACTTAACTCGTTTATCGTATGATAGATACATACTATGCTACATCTATATAACTCCATACACCATGTAAAGTAATATCACTGGTGGATCTTGGAAAGGAGTTAAGGGACTTAATGTCCATCCACCCCGCAGGTTTTATTTTCGTCACTTTGGACCTCTGTATTTTGAACACTACAAGTTTATATTCTTCTTTAAGAAGAATACTTTATGCTGGATCAAGATTCCCAAAACGAAAATCCTGGATCCGCCATTGTATACCAGAAATATTCAACGTAAGCACTGAATGGTGTCTCTCTCTACGTACGGTATCTGTAGATGTGAATAGACCTTTATGAGTTTAAAGGGATTTATTATTGATTGATTCACGGGCTTCCTTTGCTACGGCTTGGATCGTAAGGGCTAGAGAGGAAGCAGGATGATTAAGGCTCTTCACCCTCAAATATTCACAGGGACATTATCAAATAGTTGCATACCCTTGAATGGAGTTGATGATAACGATCTTTGTGGTTCGACTACGGAAGCACCACCGCCATATCTATTTCTGCCTAATAACAGCAGTGTTATGCGCTGTTGTGTTCTGGTCTGAAGGGTGTCATAAGGGAGACACACTTTTCCGAGGCATTCCATCTTAGTCCTCAGGGGTAGCAAGGCATCTGTGTTCAACCTCAAGTAAGACGCTGATCTTATCTGAGGTTAATTACAAATGTCCATGGGTGGCAGTGGCCACTTATTATCTGGTGTTTCTTACTTCCATACAACATAAAAAACAACAATAATCTTAATCGTATTGTCCTTATAAAATAATTTAGTTCACAGTAATTTAATGAGGCGTGAAACAAATCAAAAATTTCAAATGCTATCTCTCAATCTACACGACACATTAATCAACTGAACTCCATTAGCGGATTGCCGGCCTGTTCTAAACTGTCATCTAGCTGATAGCGCTAAGCCGCCGCAATTAGGTAATGGTTTAATTTACTCTAAGTGTATATTATCTTCGTAGTTCTGTGGTGCGTTATGAAACATTCTGTTAAATGAGTCTTTGTACATTTAAAGTCCCCACAGTGCAATTCCCTACGTTTGATTTATGTACTTACGACGATCACCGTAGTCTTCAGGAGCGGCAACACATCTGTGATCGGCTTTAGGTGGAATCCTTGTTCTACGGTTGGCGGAGTTGGTTGGAGTAGATTACAGATATATATTGACGGCAGAGACTACTTACCATTAGGTGGAATGTATGCATGTATACTCGTGGATTATGCTCACAAAACAAAACTTCTCTCATCGAGACATGACCGGTGCTTAGCATACAAAATCAAATTAAAATGACTGCTACAGAATATTGCAATATTTCACAATTAACACATTAAATGTATCTCGTGTCTAAAACAACTTTTACTTTTGCATTTAACAATACGGCTGGCAAATATCAAATAGCAATACCCCGCGAGCCTTTGTCGCAGTTCGTCGACTTTGCAAATTTCAGCCCAGACATTCACTGCCTTCTGAATAGGTTCATTCGCCCTTCATCTAAGATACACGCAGAGTACTTTTATTCGGCTCGTCCGATCGATGCCTAATGGCAAAAATCTCAGTTTTAGTGAGAGTGACCTGTTGTCGTATTTTTTTGCAAAAAAAATAAGCATAACTATTTCACAAGCGATATTTTTTTATATTGAAGTAGGAAACGAGCGTGCAGTTCATCTGATGATAAGTGGCTCCTGCCGTCCATTGACATTTGTAAATAAGATAAGATTATCTATCCTGAGATCGGTCATAAATGCGTCGCTACCCCTGAGGACTAAGTTGGATCGCCTGGGATTAGTATGTCTCCCTTACCACACCCTTCAGACCAAAAACACAGCAGCGCTTAACATTGCTGTTATTAGGCAAAAGTACGTGTGGCGATGGTGCTTCCCGAGTCGAAACACAAGGGCTTCTACTATCATCAAATGTAAAGAGCAATGATGGGCACAATGGGGTTTTACCCGAGGGTCAAGAAATATATGGTTGGCGATACAAGCGTCGAAAGAATTTCAACAAATTTAGCTACAATTTGCTGCAAAATTCCTAATAATATCGGACACGTACATTTGTTTTTAACACTCAACGCTGAAACTTGCAGCACCAAGAGCATGACGCATAAATCGTATGTTTTGTGGCCCCGAGGTTAAGAGTCCCTGCTAGTGACTATCATGACTAGCTAGTGATATCATGCGCTTTTCAAAATATCGTAGGACACGTTAGGCCCTTCGGTGTTACTATTAGGCTGTACGAAAAGATCCGACACAAGTTGGTCACTATTATCTTCCTTCATCAATCCGCATTGAATTAGTATGGCTGCACCTTGCTACACTACTGGTATGGTCGAAATAGCCGTTAAAAGTATGAATAACGATTAAGAAGTATTGTTATTGAATTACATAAAATTTCTTTAAACAACCTTAATGCAACTCAAAAGGATATTTTAATGTTCTTTTAAGCATTTAAATAGAGATTGAAGTAAAAAAAAACCAAGATGTCTATGACGATGATGATTAATTACGTCATGACTATCCTGGAATTATAATTTTATAAGTCACGGTTAACATCAACATAAAAAATTTTATTGATCAAAATCTCTTACGTAATAAAATTAATATTCTGATCGCGAGTACTATTATCCTCATGATCTGACCCTTAGGACCCATGACCTACAAAAATACTTATTATAAAAGCAATTTGTAAGTATCACACGTCCGAAAGGGATTATGTAATAAGAACTTAGAAATAAAATACATAACGAGGTAGTCAGGGTTTAAAGGACATGAGCTCTAAGACGCCAAAATAGGTTAAAAGTAACGATACGATATTTTCTATTTACGCAGATTACGTAATTTTATATTTACATATAATTTTTATTATCAAGATCAGATTCGTCTTTCTAATTGGCTCTTTCTTTTTCTAAGATAACAGAAATAATATATAGATTAATAGATAAAAATCTTACATTTGGGTTTATTTTCGAAAATGTGTAGCGAGATCTAGAGATCTGACGCTACTTTGGTATTAGAACTAAAACTCTACTGTAAAAATATTGGCCGATACTTAACTTGCGAACATATTATATGGTTCGCGACGAATGTATAGTCTTTTTTCTTTGGGAAGTCGGTTAAGATTAGCTTTTGGTACCAGGATAACATAGTTGTTTGCTTATATTACGTTTAAACAGGTTGACAATTAAAATAATGTTATGTTCTATCGCAGTTTTAACTCACCATGACGTTACTTGTGATTGCTATAAACATCATCTTTTAAAACTAATTAATAACTATGGCAGGTAGGGTTGCCACTTTTGTTTCAGCAATTAAAGTGCATTGACTATAAAAGATAGAGAAATAAAATACGGAGCTTCAAAATACTACTTTATTTTATACTACAGTATTTTTCCATTATTTTTTGAGCCCGAAGCAACTTTCAGGAGATTGCATGATAGTCGGCGAAAAAAAACAAAAATCTAGTATAGTCTTTGACACCTGTCTCGGCAATTTGACGAGCAAAGAAAAAAGGCCAAATCTAAATATTCTATCCAGTGGCGCAGCTGGGTAACCAAAGACCCTGGGGCAAAAAATAAAGTAAATAAACTTTCTGGTTTATTTATATTCCGAATGGGAGAAATTTTCACTGGTTCAATTTATAGTTGGTAAATCACAGTCCGAGGGGCCCCGTGAGCTTGGGTGGTTCCGGGGCACTGCCCCGTCTAGCTCTCCGGTAGCTACGCCACTGATTCTACCATTAAGTATGGTGGCTATACAAATCTGGTTACAATAGAATATTTGTTTTTTTTTTGCTTACGACCAACCTTTATTTAATTCCATATCATATAAAGTATTTTCGCGTAATTAGTTTTTTTACATGAAGTATAAAGTACAATTACGCCAAATAAACTACAATACTTTATAATAAAGTACGGATGGCAACCCTAATGACGGGTTACAAACTTTAGTGTCAAACAATAAATCAAGTGGATGTTACAATAATGCAGACGAACAAACATGTGTTCGTGAAATTGTTGAACGGACATTGAGTAACGAGAGAATGATTTATTGATGATTTGCTAAGAAGTTACTTTGTTTATGTATTTACAAAGCGCTAAGTTCACGAAATTTAGGTCATTTTGATTAGAAACATGTAATGTTCTATACTCCTTGTAGTATAAATTGAGAAAAAAAAAAGGTGAAGTGATATTTAATAAGCCAACATAAAAAATATATTTTTTATTTTAACTGAGATAGCAAACCAGCATCGTAGATAATGTTCATCTGATGGTAGATAATGTAGATATTATCGTTACGCCATCAAAGTCGAATCTCCTTAATCCCTCCACCTTTTAACTGAGTGATTTTAATCTTTTAGCAGGGTAGACTGTGTATGGTTAATTCCAGGAGGTATCACCATAACTTTTTCAGCGTGAAGCAGTTTTCGGGTTTCCCGTGGAGGATGTCATAGCCGGTTCTCTTTCATATAAGGCGACCAACTTGGCCTTCGGGATTAGCAACGCATTTGTTATTCAGACAAAATCCCTGTTCTACAAGAAGTTGTTCATAAAATTCCATGGATGGTAGTGACCATTTAACAACAGGTGCACTACTTACTTGCTACTTCAATATTAGAAATGATCATCTCCTCTATCTGTTGATTTATCTTGTAACTAATTAAACTTCAATGCCATATATGTAGGTTACTATTTAAATTGAAAACGTTGGGTCTAAAATACCCAACGACTACTGCAACACAAGACTATTCGTTAGCGCCCGGCGGAATGCGTGTTCGTCCGGCGGAACGGTCATCACACCACTCTGACTTGCAGTGAGCTCCGGGTTCGATCTCTGGCCAGACAGACGTCTGAATGATGAATTTACTTATTTATTCTGGGTCTGTGTGTACACGGTACCACGACAAAGGAGAAAAACCTATTTTGGGGCTATGAGTGTAGTAAGCGTTTAAAGCGTATGCCATAGGAAAGAGAAATAACTCCTCGATAGATACACGAAGAAAATACAAAATTATCGACATTCATCTATTCAGTTATAAATCAAGCTGGATGTAACAGTGGTTACCCAATTCAAATGCGGTTTATCAATTCTGCTCGAGCGCTCGCAAATTGATTAATTGCGCGGATTAGGAATGCGGTTCGGCGATAGTGGACTGTGCAGAGATCATTGACTCTGTGGCTATGTCCTAAAACATTACGTCAAGATCAATGTGGTTGCTGGTTGACCTTCATGTGAGGCGGCCATTATAGCCCTCAGGAGTAATAATAATAAATAACGCCACACACTAATATTTCCCCCTCCCAACCCCTATACTAACCGACACTAAGATTTTCTCCTTTGTTGTGGGTGCCATAGACACACACAAAGACGAATACACATACACCCAGACCCCGAAAAGAAATCTAAAGTGATTCAGATGTCTGTTTAGCCGGGAATCGAACCCAACACCCACTGCGTGTCAGATCGGTATGGTGACCGCTCCGGCACGCGGATTGGTCAGCAACAACGCATCTGTGATTGATTTCAGATAGAAAACCCGTTTTATATGAAGTTGCTAACAGATGTCCATGGGCGGCAGTGAACATTTACCATGCTCGTAACTAGAGATGCCACGAATAGTTACATGGCCGATTACCGAATACGGAATATTCTGCGTGACTCTTGGCAGAAGCGCAAAGTATTCGGCAACGCTTAGTACTTTCCGCATTTGTGAATAGTCGCGGTTATGTCACAACGCGCTTTATTTGTTTATTGTTGGAGCATTATAATATATGAACTGTACACTAAACTTTTTACATGGCATTTGTTCGCCTAGATCGGACAGCAGACTCTTGCAAGTGATGGTCAGCAAACGCAAAACAATATTCAACCCTTTCACAATTTGCTAAGATTGTATATGGTGAACGGCTGTATTCGGAAGCAGATGTAATTTATGAGAAAAAACGCAATTGTCCGCTATAGAAAATAATTGTTTTCATCAATTTCATAATTTACTACTGATAGATTTTAAATATTAATATATTCATTTATTGGTTAAATAAACATCTTTTACAGTAATCTTTTGATTTCTTTCTTTTCATGATTTGCTATTCGATATTCAGCCGAATAGTTGGCAATGTTCGGCCGAATACCGAATAGCTAAAAATCTGGCCGAATAACCGAACAGTTGCCGAATTTTCGTGGCATCTCTACTCGTTACTGCCTCAATCATGTCATCAATTCAATCATTAAAAAATGATTGAAGTTTTCTAGAATCATTTACTCACTTTATAGTCCCAGAGCTGATGAGGAATTTATTGAACACATTTTTGGTACGTTGAAAACATAAAAACATCATAATTTATCAATGTGCGAATCAGAAACCTTGAGTCACGCAGGTTTTTTGCATTTATTTCGCTACTGCGCAGTGTGTGATATTTGCAAAAATAAAAAACAAAAATGATTTTTTTATATTTTATTTAAAGTTTATGTAATCCAATGTTTATGTTTAAGTTTATATTTTATTCCTTTAAAAATATCCTCCCAAAAGATATATTTTAGGCATTTTTTTATTGCATACTATGTAAACGTAAAAATTTTATTTTTTTACATTTTGACTAATATAAAAAAAATACGTGTCAGCCAGACGAATCCAACGGTTTTTAATATGACGAAGAATATAAATGCGTACCTACACGAATACTAATGTTTGTTTATATGCGAAAGAACTTTAGCTATATTACCATTCAGCAGACTAGGGCGTAGTAAGCCACAAGTACTTATGTATAGTAAGTACATTGTTTCATACAAGCGCATCAAAGATATTAGTTACAACAGGTTACTACGTAGTATAGTAAGCGAAGCACCGTAACTCAACATGTAGAGGTGTGTTCGAGGCGTGTCAGCTCGTCATACACTATACAGGATGGGTGTGTAAAGTGTAGTTAATGATAACACATAACAGGTAAAAAAACATAGCCGTCACGGGACGCCTGGCAGATGTGAAACATCGTGTTCGTTCAAATAATATGCATAAAAGACAAGATTGCGACAGGAACTAAACGTATATCATAATGAAAATAACGCCTACGATCAGTACCCTGCACTAAGTCGAACTAACACCGCAGCCCGCTTATTTTGCTCGATACTTAATAGTTCCGAAAATGTATAACAGATGGCTTTAAAATAAATACGGTGTGGCGATCGCCACGCCAACAATCAGTCAGATCACATCTAAAACACCTTCAAAATACATTGCTGGACTAAGCAGTGTGGTGTCGATTTTTAATAGCACCACATCTTTTCTTAGCGACTTACAGACAAAATTCACGAGATGGGCTTCAGCGTCTTCCTGTGTAACATCGACCCAGCTGCTGTTTCCAACACGCATGCCAGACGCGGTGACTATTGGCAATAACCACCGCTAAACCTATCATAGGTAGTGGACTTCAAAAGGCAGATGGGTATATGGATGGGTGTTGGACTGAATTTTTTTTTATTTGTGTAAATTCTTAAAATGTCTTGTGTATGTCTAGACGGTGTAATCCAATGATGAAGCTTAAAAATACTCACTTATATCATAGTAAAATACTTTACTATACTTATATCAAGTATACTGCTAATTATTTTATAAACAAGTTCGATATATAACTACGTTACGGTGACTACTTTTTATCAGATATCCCACCTGACTTATCGTTAGGTGGAGATATATAAAAAGATACAAGGGCCCTCTTTCAAAACCAGTCATACTAAACTTTACAATGATATAACACCCTATATATATCATGTTCTGTGCTAATTGAGTTTGTACAAAATGTACGGTCGAGCAACGACCCGACCCTTAGTTCGATTACATTAATTGTCTTGTTGTTTGTAACTTAATCAATAATTTTAATGAAATATATACATTTTTTAATTTTCTAGAATTCATGTTTTGTCTCATGACTTTTCAGGTATGGGTGAGGTTAGAATTGACGATATATTTGCACCTGCTTTTATGTATATTCCATAGAACCGGAGGATTCTTAGAAAGTATCTAAAAAAACATAGGTATGTAGGTCACCGTATTAAAATTTATAAGTACTGATCTCTACATGTGCACGAAAATCATATTACAATTTCATCAAACTGGTAACAAACGTAGGACTGAGAAAAAATAATGACAAACGATTTTATGTATGTATTTTTATGTCACCTGTGTAGATAAATGGCAATTATTTTTAAATCCTCCAACTTAACGGCGATACCACCGACATTATGAGGAAATAGGCGTTGCAGTGACGTTACGTATTGGTACCACAATGACGACCTTTGAATTTGCGGTTCACAAGGCACCAGACTTAACACGTAATGTAAATAATATTCTACTTTCTTTTCAGTATATAGAGAGGAATATTTCCGTGTATTAAGGGAGATTACATACTTAACCGAGGATTTCCAATTTAGTCCTCAGGCGTAGCAACGCATCTGTTGCCAATCTCAAGTAATCTAGGGTTGATTGCAGATGTCAATGGGCGGCAGTAGCCACTTACATCGATGGACTTGCTTGTTTGTACTTCTATATTATCTATATTAACATAGAAAAATTCCGATAGTATGTGTCTGTTTGTTAATCACGCAAGAACCACTGGTCCGATTTACATGAAATTTTTGTCAACTTATAGGCTACTTTTGATTTCGATATTTTAATGTCCCGTAGCGGAGCACGTGTACTTCAGCTAGTTAGTATATAAATTTAAGTGTCCCGGTTTAATAGGAACAATCGAATAGATATTGAGTAAACAGTTAACACTAAACGCACGAATACCGAACGCGGAGTTTAGCGTGGCGGCCGATCACAGGGTTCGTTGACACCAGGCGAGTGCACTCGATACGCGATTACGCACCACCGATGCAGTTTGGAGGACACTAGCTAGATTATAGACGCTACGTGTCTAGACCAATGACAGGACAATTGAATGGACTCCTAATTTTTACGAGGAAGTCTTCGTTTAGAAAAATAAAATATCGGTAAGGTAATTTGTAATCTAAAAATATTGGTTCTTGTTTCAATAATTATGTAAGAATTAAAAATGAATTTGAACTCATTTTCGTTCTTTTTTTTCATATAATAATGTATTTATTTCAACATTTAAAGCAACGACTTTCCTTAGTATCGGCGTATTTCTGACTGTACAGCACGACTGTAGATTGGTTATTTTTTTTATTTACAAATATAATAGGGAAATAACTAACGAGCATTCAGTCCACATAATGGTAAGTGACCACTGTCGCCTCTGGATATCTATAGATATCTATATAGATAGATAATCGTCATGGACGCGCCATGCATGGAGGTCGCCACTATATGTGTTGGTATCCTTGAGTAAGTAACTAAGTTGGAACGCGTCAGATAAATATCTTTAACACACTCCTGTTATTTAGCAGTAACGGGTGAGGCGGTTGTGCTTTCTGAGTCGAATACACTAAGGTTTCTACCGCTTCTAAGGTTAAAGAAATATGTCCTATTAGCAGTCTATTTTGTTCCTTCGTACAAGTGTAGTCTGTGGTCGCATTGCCTTTATCTATGAATAGTTATGACTGTAGGTCCGCGTTGTTATCCGGTTACGCGATTTTAATATCAACTATATTTTAATCACTGTTGACTGACTGCTGCTTTAATCGATGCAGTGAATTGAAAATAATTCATCGTTGTAACGAGTAGTATTGAATGACTGAAGCTAGATAAAGCTGTTAGTTTCTTTACTCGCATTTTGTGATATAGTAGAAAATGGGACGACCGGGTGTATGCTTAGGGCTATACTTATTCTTTTGTTAATATTTTCTACAGTTTTTACAAGGTAGTGGAACGATTACCTATGGGGAGCTATAGCCACGTCTATTTCCAAAGTGAAGCGGTTCTTGTGTTTCTGTAGGTGCCGGAACACTTTCATATGAAGCGATCATCTTAGTCCTCGGGAGTAGCAACGTATCTGATTTGACTTCAGATAGAAGTAATGTTCTATATGATGTTGCTTACATGTCTATGGACGACAACTACTTACTATCAGGTAAAATACATTCCGTTTGCTACTTTAATCTGATGAAAAAAGTTGTTCTTTTAATTTTTAAAGGTGTATTTTGCAGAGTTACTTACCTATTTTAGGTGGCGTTTCAAATTACTTTCAGTGAAGTTAATTAACATCTATTACATATTTCGGTTCGATTAGCATGATAAATAA
>MOOZ01000112.1:364469-381554 GCA_002930495.1 Cecropterus lyciades | reverse complement strand
TAAAGGTGTTTTTGCAGAGTTACTTACCTATTTTAGGTGGCGTTTCAAATTACTTTCAGTAAAGTTAATTAACATCTATTTCATATTTCGGTTCGATTATACATGATAAATAATGTCAGGCGGACTACATGTTAATTTGCTGCTTTCCTTATACGTAAGAAACAATTAGATAGAAGACATGCTAATATGTTGTTTGCGTAAAAGATGTTAGTCTCTATGCGAATATAACAACTAAACTTAGTTCTTTGACACCTATATTTAAAATATTTTATTTTCTACATATCCACAAGCAAACTTTTTCACAATACAACTCTTATACGTTATCCAGATCATCTGTGTCTAACTTATCTGCGTGCCAAATTTCATCCATGTCGGTTCAGTATTTTTTGCTTGAAAGAGTAGCAAACATTCATCCCTCCTCACATACTCACCTCTATCATAGTATTAAGAAGGAAATTCTTTCTAAAATTTTTTCCTCACCTGTTTAACAGCGCCATCGACATAGTCCTCGCAAACGTTTTTAGCGAAGAAGGTCTCGACGGGGAAGGTCCGCCCGGGAATAGTGAATGTGGGCACGTTGCCGAAGAACATGGCGAACTTGCTTGAGTCCATTGTCGCTGATGTCACGATCAACTTGAGGTCCGAACGACGGGCTACCACCTGGGGAAAGACAAATATTTATTTTGAAAATGGATTACTCAAATTTTGTTTAGTTAATGAAATATGCGAAACATTTTTGACAAAAAAAAATATTTATGATACATGTAAATACAAATATATAAGAATAAGATTCAGATATTTCTATACGACAGAAAAAAGGAATTCCATAAATTGGAGGCCTAGGATGCTATTTATCATTTCTCCGTATACTACGAGATTCTTCATTCATCTCCATTACGTTCATCTTTTAGTTTGTTTGAGCTTATCGTTCAAATAATTCATTTACTGCGTTAAACAATACGTGGTGATTCTGTCAAAACCCGTCTTCCTATGTGAGGCTTATGTCAAGCAGTGGACAAACGTAGACAGTAAATGTAAATAGTATGTATGAAAAGTAACTTTCCTTACAAGATAGGCCATGCACGATGTTAAGTTATAGTTACTTCAATTGATCTGATGATTGGTACCCAAGAGTAGTAAATTGGACAATCTAGACACAGACTACATGACCTTCCAGTTTATCCCTTAAAATCAACATGTTAACTTCCCGACGTCATTAAAATGCCACCAAATAATTTTAAAAGAAATGTCCTTATTTTATATAGGCCTACGGAGTCACTATATTGTGTAAGAAAAAAAATATTGTAACTGACAGTTACTAAATTTTTTCTTACACTGCCAGATATACACCACCAAGAAATATACTATGTACTCATATATCGGTCACGTTTTAGAAATCTAGAATAAAGTGTATTTTCAGCAGAGTTTATCGAAGCGTATTTGCTAATATGTCAGCGTGCAGGGTACGTGTGCCTGACCTATTGCCCCGTGAACTGACATTTCAGCAGGCCATTAGGGTTAGATGGGTTTCTCAGTTGACAAGCTTTGCTTAATATTGCAAAATCCATTAAGTGCATTAGTGCCATTTTTATACATTATGTCTTAAAATGGCACTAATGCACTTAATGGATTTTGAAAGCTTCTTTGCTCAAAATGTTGCTTTTAGTTCGCTACGTTAGGGAACATGTTAGCTCGATTACAGTATATCCTCAATAAATAGCTTTGATAAAATATAAATAACTTTAACCTATATAATGAAACAAGGAATCTTTTGTTCATTCCTTATTACGTATTGTGCTTATGTTTATTATGTTTCTCGAAAATAGTCGAAGTCTTGTATTGGGAATATTTTCCGAAAGTACTTTAGCAATTGTTTCAAATCGGGTACGACTCAATCTCAATATATGGGAAGACTTTATTTATTTATTGATCGCTTACATACTGTACACCTACATTTACATTTAAATTAATTATTCTACAGTCACAAACTAAGCGCCAGTACAATTAAAAGCGACGACTGCATTCAAAGCAACAGAGATTATTATTAATATTATTAATTGGTATTATAAATAAAAATTGAACTTGACTTTATCATGCTATGCCACGTTGCTCCAGTACTTGGGACCGATGGCTTAACGGTCCTTCCTAAACACACGTATATGAAATTGCCACCAGAGTTCACCCAGCCAATATCTGATCGCGTGTGATGTTACTTAACCTTGTAGAATAGTCATGATGTATAGTGCCTTTAGTACGAGTTTATAACGTTTCCTCAAAACGATCAGCGTATAATTTTTTCCCCATATAAATTATAGACGAAACAAACGACGGCCCACGTAGCGGTCGCAATACCGGTCTGACACGCAGTGGGTTCCGGGTTCAATCCCCGGCCAGACAGACATCTGAATGATGAATTTAGGTTCTGTTCTGTGCCTAGGTGTTTGTGTATTCGTCTTTGTATGTCTATGGTACCCACGACACAGGAGAAAATCCTAGTGTGGGACTATGAGTGTAGAGAAAAAAGGGATTGTTTTTTTATTATAGTATGGAAGTAGCAAATGAGAATGCAGCCCACCTGATCCGCCCATGGTCATCTGTAATCAACATAAGGTAAGATCAAAGTCTCACCTAAGGTTAGCTACATATGAGTTGCTACCTCTAAAGACTAAGATTGAATGCCTCAGAAAAGTATGTCTCCCTTACCACACCCTTCAGACCAGAACACAGCAGCGCATTACACTGCTGTTATGAGGCAGAAATGGGTGTGGGGTGGTGCTTCCAGAGTCGAACCACAAAGAGCTCCACCACGTTCAAAATGTTCTGAGAGAACCTAATAAACTCATACCACGAGCACAGAAGCCGTGTCCCTAAACCTCAGTAGTTACAACTAATAATTGTTTCATTGTTATAACGTTTATTACAGATGGTCATAATTCTTGAAAACATCGTATATTGAATCGAGTCATTATACGATTATCGACGCTCGATCGATTTCTCGGTCTAGTGCGTTCAGCTACGGATTTGCGCAACAACAACTACATTGTATCTTTTGTTCTCTAGTTATTTGTAGATACGATAAAAAAGTAATAAGATCATGATTATGGATACTGTATACTAATTTTGCTTAGAATATAAGAAATATATGAGTAGTCTCCATGATTTACGAATAATGTGGCGCGAAAGCTTCTAAAACTTTCGAGGTTCGACTGAGGCGAATTTAACGTCAGATTTAGTTGTATTGTATACATATTACAGAAGTTAAAATGAGATTTATTTACGCTATTGTGTGTTCGAACGTATAACGAGGTAAATATGCTTGTAATTACCTTACTATGTATACATTTCATGCGAAATTAGCATTTTGTGTAAACAACAAAATTGTGTTCACATTTTGGAGAGTTTATAAAAGCGTTCCGTTATTAGATACGTAACATTTACGTTTAACATTTTTAACAAAAGTGCGTCACTTTTTAATTCGCTACACTATGTTATAAGACTACTTATAACATAGTGTTATAAGTACTTTGTAACATATTTGCCGAAATTTTGAGTTTGATCCCTCTTCGTTCTCTGTGCGATTGACTGTATTTATTTTACTTGAAGTTAACAATTCAGGCGATTAAATACTATTTGAATAAAGGAGTTGAATAAAGTGAGTTCTATTTCAACGTCATATCAACTAATTTCCAAACACACCAAGATACACTCAAGTTTAACACGAACTCATAAATATCCTGCGAACTCTGCATTCTTTCTATTCCAAGTTCTTTTGTTACTTGACAGTCCTTGATCTACCTTCCTTTTAGTTTTTTATCATAACCGAGCACCCATTGTAACTAGTCCTGAATGTATTCAGGAATTGAAAGTAAGTACAAAAACTTAGATTGATATGACTATAAAAACATGTTATTTAACTTAAAAACATAGATAAAACGTGAAAATGTATCAGTTTTTGTTATAAGTTCATTATAAAATGCATTCATTAATAAGCTGTTATTATGACATAACAAAATGGTAGTGTCTGTCAATTTTAGTTTATGTGCGCTATATCCTACAGAAGGGCATAAAAGGGTTTCATGCATGCTTAAATCAACACGCGAACTTCTCATATTTTTATAGACACTTTCTCTAAATTAAGTTTCATAAATACAACTAGTCTGTATAATATAACTAGTCTACATGGATATCGATTACACACCAAAGGGGGTTAATATGCGTGTATGATAAGAAATTGCGATGGAAAAGCTACATGCAACCAGGCGACAGGTGTCCACATGGATAAATCAACAAAATAGACTCTTAATCTGTAACAAGTTTTTACATTCGTAAAGTTAACTCACTGACATCATAATTAAGGTCAAATTCAAAGCGCGAAGTGTAAAGTATTCTTATATTAAACTACAAGTCATACCATATTTAATGTAATACTAACACTTAACTAACTAATATTATAAAGGCGACAGTTTGTGTAGAAGTATGTATGTATGCTTGTTAATCTTTTACTCACCCGATTTGGCTGGTACACTTATAGTTTATGACCTGGATTAACACATGGGATTTTTTTTTATGTGGTGGCAATGACCGAAGCGGGCGGAGCCGCGGGCAAAAGCTAGTAACAAATAAAGATGAAGGCTAATAATATTGTAAAAATGTTTTTTTTTTTTTTATGTTTAAACGATTTTTTTACAAGAGACACATGAGAAAAGAAGCGGACGAGACTTTATGCTATTTCAAGTCTTCCTTTTACTGCTGTATTATAAAAACTCATAACTTTTAATTCGAAGTCTATTCATTTACTTCATCTTCGGCTAGCCATCAATACGGCCCGCTACACTAATACGGTGTGTGCTATCTAGCGACACAGCGTCGTTGCAATTTCAGTCCAACGGTCCAGAAAATTGATCTCCATTTGATGTATCGCATCTGTGTCAGCGATGCTGCATGAAGCTTTATAGCTGATTGTGTTTTAATCGCTTGTAACGTACTTATTGATCGTATAAGTGGAGCGTATCTGGCTATTGCACGATCACAGTTATCTCGTATTAAATGTGTAAATGAAAAGTTATTGCTTCATAAATATATATATATATATATATATACATCGGTATACTACACATATAATTGCGATTTTCAGTATTATTTTTGGTTATATAATAAATTAAATGTGATAATAATTAGCACGCATGCAGTCCGACTGATGTAAAGATAACATTAACTTATTTAATATAGTGCAGGCATATACTACCTGAAGTATATCATAAATGTGTCTCTTCTCTTAGAGACTAAAGTGGAATGTTTTTCCATAGGCGACAGAGACCACTCATAATCACACTATGGACTGTTACGCATCGTGGTCCACCACTATTGGCTGTTTGATGGCTACTTCAATACAAACATTTATAATACTAGTTTTAGTTGTACTGAGAATACGTTTCTGTATTTTTCTTTTTATAGTATGGAAATAGCAAACGAGCATTGCAACGCATGCAGCCCACCTGATCGTAAGTGGCTAGTGCCGCCCAAGGCATCTGTAATCAATCCTAGTTAAGATCATAGTCTCTCCTAAGGTTAGCCACAGATGTGTTGCTACCCCTGAGGGCTAAGATGGAATGCCTCGGAAAAGTATGTCTCTCTTACCACACCCTTCTCTTCTCTTACCAAGACCAGAACATAGTAGCGCATAACACTGCTGTTATTAGGCAGAAATAGGTGTGGGGGTGGTGCTTCTGGAGTCGAACCAAAGAGTTCTACCACCTTCCAAATGTATTAAATGGACATTAAAATGAGTAAAACCAATATGGTTTGACCGGGAATGAGTCAACGTCACACCTATTTCTAGCGTGAAGCAAACGAAACGACTATGTTAGTATTCAAGAGCGGTAATGCATCTGTAATTAACTTCTGGTAGAAACCCTGTTCTAACTGAAGTTAATTACAGCGGCATTACAGGCAGTGAATACATACCCTCAGGTGGACTGACGCGCGTTTACCACTATTTTGTTTAAAAAAGGTTGCACACTAAAACGTAACGAAGTCATTCGATCACTAGGTTTTACTCCTCATATTTTTCTCGTACCGGGCGCCTTATATGAAAATCGATTCTTAAGAAGTAAAGTCCAAAAAGACATGAACCGTTATTTTCTATTTAAAGTAATAATATAGATAAAAGTATTCATTGTGTCATAAATCGTTTCAGTTTCATTCCATTAACAAGATAGGCCATATATCACGGTGAAAGCAACTCTGACGTTCTTATACAGGTACAGTCGTTCAACATTCCAGAGCCCACACATTCTCTGGCTATTAGCTATTGGCATTGTTAGCTTTCTATTTCATTTTGTTCTGTAGATAATGTATAATGTTCTGCAACTAGCCTCCAACCCCTTAGAACTAAGTTGTAACGCCTTGTGTAAAACAAATCATTACTCGGTTTATAATTATTGTTTTTAAAATCTTTTGTTTTCCAGTAGTAAGTGACACTCATTAAATAAATAAATAAGCAACCCATCTACGCATTATTTGGCTTCATCAACCGAGAACAATAAAAGTCAATGTCTTGCAGCGTTACCTCGACGCTTATAAATAAGTTCTTTTCTGTTATACTGTCCAATTATTTATACAATGCGTCATTCGCTATCGCGGTGACAATATGCGACGCACCAATGCGTCAATGGAATGTACCTGTGTCGTTGTCGTTATTCTTTATTGTTGAATTTATCTTCTATTGATTGACAGACGGTGCTTACGGACACGAAGGATGTGTGTTTTCCAGTATTTCCAAGGAACTTCTGGTTTTTATGAACTAATAAAAATAACACGTTGTGGATTCCGTGTTTCCTACCCGTCCAAAACGATTATGAATTTGTGTTGATTTGTGTTTAGGGTCTGGATGTTTCTGTATTCGTTGCTGTGTATCTCTATGGCACCCGTGACCCAGGGAAAAATAGATATATATGTAGTGTGGTACACGATAAATAGAGTGTGAGACTTTCAGTTCAGAAAGCGTTATTTTTAAAGGGACTTAATTTCGTAACATTACGCAACTAAATAACAACATGAATAATGTTGGAGAGAAACTGTTTACTTTTTGTATGGTAACACAAGGTGGTAGATCAAATGTTTTGAACATCTTAGTCCTCGGTAGTAGCAACGCATCTATGATAGACTTCAGATAGAACCCATGTTCTGTATGAAGGTGCATACATAAATGTCCATGGGTAGTAGTGACCACTTACCATCAAATATACTGAATGCTCGCTTGCTGCTTCGATTTCATAAAAAAATGAAGGGCAGTGTATCTTCTGTAACGTGGATTTTTTTCTCCTTCTTACACATTAAAAATAGAATTATATGTCATTTAAATTTTTTTTTGCTCGAAAATTTATTTAATGTTTTAGGCTTCGCATTCGCAAACCCCTTTGATATTTGCGCCTGAGGCAGCTGCTACAGCCAGCCTCGCCATTTTCTTTTTCTTTTAGTGAAAGTATTTAGATTTCATTGCGCTGTAGCAGACAATGTTACTGCCGGTAATTGCAACTCTGGCAATAATGTTCGTCTAGACGTCTACTCCCCGATGATTTTATCATTATCATTCATGTTATTTATGAAGGAAAATTGATATGGACTAGACGGTGTTCAATTAAAGTTTGCTTCGTTTTATGTTTTGTAACGCGACAGTCAATTTATTTCTTTGTTTCTTTGGTCTTATTCAGCTCTTTTTTATCTAATTGATAATATCAAACGTGCATGCAGTCCATCTGATGCTCGTTTTAGTAAGTGGTTTCTAACGCGCATGGAAATCTGTAAGCAACTTTATATAGAACAGGGGTTCTATCTGAAGACGATCACAGATGCGTCTCCTCCTGCGACTCCTGAGGACTAAGATGATCGCCTGATATATAAGTGAGCTCAAGAATTGGATCATCATAACCATCTAAGAGTTCTCGCTATACTTTTGATTCCGCAAAAAAAATACATTTCCTACGTAAGACTTTCAATTACTAATATTTATTTTTGGATAGTAAATTTAAAAAATCGAATTAGAAATTTTATGATAATTGTCATCACATCTGTTGCGACATACTTATTAGATTCACTGTGACGTGGGTGTTTTTATTACACTACCACTTACACCCACACATCAGTTAGCTAATCGTGACGTATATGCGTCTGTGAGGATACTAAAATTAACAGAAAATCTTGTAGCATTCAGAATATGTTGACGCTCTACATACAGCTGTCTTAATATCTACTCTTTGTGGGTGAGCTCGACTATTGTAGAGCTACTGAATCCGGCAATACGCCGGATAGTCCCGTGAAGAAAAATATTAAATCAACTAGTTATGGTAGTGGAACAGGGGTTCTATCTGAATTCGATCACAGATCCGTTGCTACTCCCGAAGACTAAGATGGTCACCACATATATAAGTGAGCCGGCAACCGCACCCTTCTTGCAAAACGTGAGAACTGCTTCACGCTAGGAATAGGTGAGGCGGTGGTGCCTCTGCGGTCAAATTACGCTGGTTCTACCAGCGGGAAATTATATACAAAAATCACATGATTAACAAATAAGCTTGACGCAGTTTTAAACTGACAAGAAGAGTCTTAGAAAAAGAAAGAACGCTGGGAGTAGGTATTATTACAATGAGTTTGATAAATCGTATATCGTACATAAATTTCATAATCCATAAATTACTCTATATATATATTTAAATAATAATTATGCTTATCTGCCGTGCAAAAAATCAGAAATTTTTAAATACCACATACCTACTTCAGAAATTTGAAACGAACGTCGCGTATGTCCTTAGTATAAATTTGTTTATTTTTTGACTTAAAGTATTACTGAGACAATTTAAATACGGCTTAATACTCCTAATGCTTTCATCTCTAACAATACGTTAGGCAATAAAGTACCTATAAGTAACATTACAAACGTACGGCCAATAGCAACAACGTGGAATTCAACAATTTTCTACATACACTTAACCTCTTATTGAGACATTAATTCCTTGGCGTCCTATCTTCATCCAGAAATATAGCGTGCCGAGCCCCCAAATCATGTGCGTATAAATTTAAACGAACAACAAAAGAAGCGACCTCATTGGTCGCGTTTAAATTTAGAACGCGCTCAATTCGATTCGAATTTCAAACGTGACGGACCAATCCGTAACGGTCGTTTGAGGCTTTACTGGTTTCTTTGATACGTTATGACGCAAATAACATTATCATTTTATCTTCTGTTGATTCGTTTTGTTAATTAGACTTTAATTTGGACAGTAGCAGATTTTTATATATATATTTCGTTACTTAAAATAATTTTGCCTGTAAAATTTTTTCTTGTTTTGCCAAAATTTCAACAACATTTTATAATACTAATTCATACTGTGAAAACAAAAATTGTACTCCATATTCGAAATTCAATTTATACTTTATATAAAACAGCTCAAAAAAGAAATATAAAGTTTGTTCCTATTGTAAAATGATCGATAATAGACTATAAAATGATGAAAAAGCTGTCATAACAGCATTCGAGTACTTTGACATGAATTATTACTATTCCATCAATCAAAAGAACACAGTAAACAAACCTTGCGACAATACATAAAAAACATTGACAAAACAGTCCTTGTTTCTATTTGTGTGTGTTTATTTTAGGTGAACGGCACAAGGTCTACGCAACGTATGTATGTATGTTTGTACATGTATGTCCACGCGTTGCGTTTAGTCTTCTTATTTGTAACATGTGCTTTTCATTCAGACTTCTCTTGAGAATTTATTTTACACAAAGGTGTAATCCGCACGTCACCGATCTTATTATTAACTAGCTATGCCCATGGTTTCAGTTGCATATAAAAATATAACATAACATTTGATGGATTTTATGAATTTTTATGAAATAAAAAATAACTTACCTCAAATTTGTAATGAAGATTGATAGTGTAGATTGATTTTAATTAAATAAAGACTAAATGTTACCACAACACAAGGATTATAAATAAATAATATATAAAAATATTTCAAATCATTAAAATTCACACAGACAAAAATAGCAATTTATTATACATGCCAAAAAGGACCGAACACAGTTTTCGGTGACCTTATATGTTTTCTTATTTAGGCGCTATGATACTTTTTTGATTTTTGAAAAAATCGCGATTACTTGAAAACTATAAATATTTTTTTAAATCTAATTTGTCACAAATACTCACAAATTAAGAGCAAATTGTGCATGTTTATTCTACAGGCGCACATACAAGTCTTTGAGATACGCGATTCTGCAAAACGTTACCGCAGCAGGAAACGCAATATCTCGAAAACCTGAAGACGCACAAATTATATTTTTAGCGCACAAATTTGCACAAATATAAGCTTTCTGTTCATGTGCAATTTTAAACTCTCCTATAGTTAGTTTAGAATTTTCCTGCTGGAACAACTTTACTCCAGCAGGAATCGTTATTTTCCGTTTATTTTCAAAATGACTACACGCCCAATTTTTTTATGCGGCGCACATTTACAGCAGATTGAGCACTAATTATAAACTCACCCACTCATATCACTCAAGGTGCCACTTTTTTGCTGGGGTAACGCACACGGGTCTGAAGTCAATTTCTGATGTTAGCAACGCATGAGTGATTGATTCCCGAGGACTATGGTTACCTCATGTGAAAGTGTGCCGGCAACGCTGCAAATAGGTGTTGCGGCGGTACTTCCCCGGTCGAACCTTTGCAGATATAAGCGACTTAGAGACACGCAGACGTTTCTATTTACAAAGTTGCCACAATTAAAATTTTTGTCACATTTTTTAAACGCGACACGCAGGGCACAACTAATTATCACATACAGTCACAATATACGTATCCAACAGTTCTCCGCCTTCATGACGTCAACGCACATATCATCGGCCGTTCTTGACATTGATAACCGCTAGCAACCAGGGCAAGGTATAAATATCCCTTGTTTTTTAAAATGGACTGCAGCTATGTATAAAGTTCCAATGTTCTATTTTAAGCGGCACCACTCGATTCACTTCTGAATGCATGGAAACGTGATGTAGACACTTGACTTTGACCTAAAGGGTTTCAAGTACGCTTTGCAGTTCAATGAAGCTTTACGAGTAGTTGGATGCCGCGTTTTGTGTGTAATCATTAAATTGCAATCGATCTACAGAAACATCCACTTTTATCACGTATTAATTAAATTTTCATGTGTATAATTAAAAACAAAAATAAAATACCGACTATTAACAGCCCCTGAAGATCACACCCTAAAAAGGACCGTAGAAAAGCAAACTGCTGCAGGTTACTAAGTTATTTGCATGTATACATGGACGAATGTAAATAGAGGGGAAGTAGCCCGTAACCCTCACTCTCTTAGTTAAGAAAAAGAAAAGTTTTCAAGCAGGACGACGTTTTATGTATTTTTGTCCACAAACTTTGGAGTATTTGATTTGAATGATGGGTAAAGGATTCAGCTTCCAATTCAGAGGCTCGGGGGTATAAGTAGTGCCGATTACTTAACGCCTATGTGTTGTGTTGGGCTATAAAATGCCGTTACATAGACAGACATTACAAATTCAGCTAACACTCGAGACCTACTAGAATTTGACGACGAGTTCTACTAGTCACATATAGTATTTCTTTGAAAATTCCAATATATATACAAGAAAATAGCCGTCACGGGACGCCTGGCTGATGTGAAACATCGTGTTCGTACAAGTAATATGCATAAAAGACAAGATTGCGACAGGAACTAAATATATAGCATAAAGAAATTAAAGCCATCTACGAACAGTATCGCACACAAAGTCGAACTAACACTACAGCCCGCTTAGTTTTGTTAGGTACTTAAAAGTTCCGAAAATGTATAACAGATGGCGCTAAAATAAATAAGGTGTGGCGATTTCCTCGCCAACAATCAGGTTTATGTGCACCTATAGATGTCAACAATTCTAAAGCATTAAGGTATAACGTCTCACGCCTCATGTTGCTACGCTTAATCTTATTACTGCAAACGGTACGAGAAGCCTACATAGGTCGGCGACGGATTGTTAAGACTTAGAAATACTGGGTATTATAAACTTTGCAATTTAAATTTTTATATATAGTTAAAAAAAGGGTATTGGTAACTGAAAAGTTTTATCATTATTGAATCTCTTAATCAAATTCTGTCTTCATACGTAACAAAAACTTGTTTTAAGACAAGCACCAAATATCAATGTATGTACCTACAGTAATCTCGCGTATAGATACTACCTGCTACCTATAGATAAGGTTGTGGAAACATTTTTATTTACTTAAATCAATTTTGTTTAGAAAATTTAATTTATAGGTCGGTAAATTTTTATACATGCTAATTTTAGTTTACTCAAAATTTTCTGACAACATTCTGTGAAAACCTGTTCTTTTTTAAAGTTTTTTTTCAGTTCAATAATATAAATAATTATTCAACTTATCACCTACATTTACAATATAGTGATAAAAATGGCGAAGATTCAATACGGAAGTAATCTTACAAACTACTTATTTATAGGTCACTTCAGTTATAAACCATATTGTATAGGGAGAAGTCCTACAACTTTCATTAGGCGTCAAGCGTTACATTCTAGTTGTATAGCGTGTAATCGCCCTAAAAGATCATATCATATCACAAATATGGCTAAAAAACTCGTGTCGAAAAAAATTTGTACAGCCACACGAGTCTCAGACATGACCAGAAACGTGCTTTTATGAGGCGAGATTAAAAAGAGCATTTTTTGTAGGTTTTTCTCGGCATATTTTTCATGTTATAGGTACTCGTATACATATATGCAGTATGTATGTATAGGCCACGTGATTTTAAATAATCTCTACAAATTATCTGCTGCTATATTTGACGTATAAAAAACAGTGGCAGTACGGGAATGTCAACAAAGGTGAAAACTTGAACTTTTATTTTGTCAATCTTCAGGAAATATTTTTTGAATGGAGAGGTATCGGTTACTGTAACAGTGTCTTCAATTCTCTTTTCCCATCACAAAAATTCCCAAGAAAACGAAATAAATGTATGTTATATATTATGTATTTGTATATGTATATTAATAAGTATATATAATTATAATAAATTGTGCACACCAGATTTGCCTCTCAAATGCGCACTCCGATCCCAGGGCTGCTGGAAGAAATTTCAGTATGAAATAAGTAGTCTTTTGTACTATATTTCTTTTATGTTTGTATTTGTAACATTACGTGTACAAAAACTTGTAAAATAAAAAATAAATAAATAAAACTAAATAAAGTTTATCATTCAAAAATCTTATCTAAAGCTGATTTTACAAATGCTTTATTAGTCAATTTATTTGTTGGTAAAAATGTCATAGGTGGCAGAGACCATTTGCCATCACAAGGATTACGCAGGCAAAACATCAAAATCGGTTAAACCATTTATAACACCACGACAGGCACAATTGTTAAATTATTTATTGTAAAATAAAACGTGACTGTCTTTGAGGACCATGTTAGTAAGTCTGGTTTACGTATTTTAATGAAGGCTATAAGTACCTGCGTACCGGAAGAGCCGTCTCAGTTAAAATACAAGCCATTTTTTATTAGTCGAATATAGGTTTTGGCATAAGTTATATACGGGAAACCATCCAACAACCATATCGATTGGTTTCATTGGTTATATAGAAACCACTTATTAATTCATCAATCTAATTAAAAAAATGGTACTAAATACATAACTAAACTAAAAGATTTTCCATAAGAAGTATTAAAAACGAGCTAAGTAAGTCACATTGCTATGACCATCTGCGTCAATATTTTGTAGGTCGGTATTTAATCTTTATATACTTATAGACAGTTTTGCAGAAACTCGATATTCTCTTTGCAAGCAATAATATAGTTCTACTTCGGACTCGTGAAATTAATTCTATTTACGGTTTAACGATACGTACCGTTACTGGAATATAGATCGTTTCATTTCCCGCAAGAGAATTAAATTTATTATCGTAACCGATAACAGGTTCCGTAGGGCTTTCGCTTCTAGGCGCGGCACTGACGTTGGCAGAAATAAATAATAAGACCTTAGGCTTTATTCACATTTACGAGACTATTTTATAAGAACAAGAAAAAAGAGATGAAATGTAAAACAATTACAATTTACATGTTAAACACATGTGAATTATTTAACTTCTTTAGGCGCGTTGAGCACGTTTTGGGTGAACAAAAATCATGGAACTTGCGTCATTGTCACCGAATGCTTTCCATGAACTATATATACACTGTGTGTCTATATAGTACCTAAATATACCTCCGAGCGATATTTTTTTATGGTTTCACATCTATGAGCAAACCTCACGAGTGCCCTTTTTCTATAGGTACATATTATAGCCAAATTACTCGCATATTAATAATAAATACTTCACAAGTTACCTGCTGTTAGGAAACATGTTACAAACAAATAATTATTTATTTGGTATTAAATTATAAATTAACAATAGTGTCTGTGGTGTTATAAATGGTTTAAACCAATTTTGATGTTAAATATTTCCTGCGTAATGAGACCTACATGAACCTTTCCAAAGAAGCGTAAAGATTACAAGCCAACAAATTTATTGTTATTAAGAATCCCATAGGCCATGTTTATTACTTCCAACTATGCTTGTACATTGAGTGACATCCCGTTATTCATAATGTACAAAACCAGTGAGTACACACCCTTGGATAGGACTGACGTTGGGAGCAATAAATAGGAATTACGACCGAGAGCAAAAGATTGACTGCGACTTCCTCAAAGAAAGCGATCGATTTACATAACAATTGAAGGAAGTTACTCAAGACAATTTTCAATTTGACCTAGATAGGTTCTTCAAATGGTGGCAGCCTTTCTTTATGTCCAATTGCTGGACTCTCCCCACAAGTGGAGAAGGCCTGGAGCATACTTCATGCATCTGCAATGCGGATTGGTGGAGATGTGTGTTTAGATGTTTTAAATTGTTTACAAGGCCTCCGGCAAAGTTTAATGACAGTTAGCCTAGAATAACAACCGGGATCGATGGCTTAATGAGTGCTCCGAAGCAGGGAATCTTGGATATATATATTTTTTTATTTGAAGAGGAAAACGAGCATGTATTTAACTTGATAGTGAGTATTCATTGTCACTCATCTGTAACCAACTTCGTATGAAACAGGGGTTCTATCTCAATCACACATGCGTTGGAATTTTTGGGGATTGAAATGGTCACCTCATACATAATTGAGCAAACAGACCCTTCCATATGCCTACCTATTTAATTGTTGAACGCGCCCGACGTTGCTTAAATTCGTAGATACATCAGACGAAATCTACATATAGCGCTCTTCTTAATCTTAATTTCTGCTTCAATAAATTATATTAAACCGGGTCGCATAAATTTAAAATCTATTACAAACAAATTGTTCTAGGCTGGCTGTACAATATATTGTTTAAAACTTTCCTCGTGATTAATGATACAACACGGCCGTAATATATTATTTTGGTCTATGTTATACAAGTACACCCACGCGATTCTACACCCACACTCACAGAAATTCCGTGTGGATCTAAAATTTTTACACAAACACCAGTAAAGTGCTTTATAATTAGCAAAAGTTTCCTATCAGGTAGTCTATTGTGTACGTGTCAATGAATCTTTAGATTGCTCCAAAAGTTTTAGATTGAAGTAAAATCAAGCATGCATGATTTTTCCTCATGATAAGTGGCCACTGCTACCCATGGAAATCTGTAACCAACTTAGACGAAGGCTTCTCTCTGGAGTCAATCACAGATGCGTTGCTATGAAAATAAGACGGCAATCATACACTTCTTTACGTTAGAAATTGGTGTAAGGATGGTACCTCTGCGGTCTACCTTCTACCTTCCTTACCTTCTAAAAATAAAGATGTGATGAATACATAAAACAACTGTCAAATATTATTCAAAGGGACAAGAACATTAGTTTAGACACAACAATTTAGAGATATCCTACGTGAAACCCCGTGCATGGATGTGTTATCTACACATCCATAAGAAATTCTGAATAAGAATTGCCCGAAAATTCCAAAAAAAGGCATAAAATAGATAATTAGTTCATTAAGGTAATGATTGACACTTATACATATATAGGCATACAAAAAAAATAATACACAGTTTTCTTGGTCCTTCTGATGATTCTGTTAACATAAGTTGACAAAATCACTCACACTCATTCTTCTAGAAAATCATTCTTCAAAAATGCAATGGTATAAAACCTTCCTTAGTTCAAAACGAACCAAAGTATTCCACACTGGGTTTATACACCCACGTCCTTTGTGCCTCCATATATCGTATTACGACTCGTCTTATTTGGAATGCTGGAGTATGAATCATATGCACACATGTTCAAATGTCTCATACCAAACTATATTAACATGGTTAGGACATTCGTGCTTGAGTGATACTTTTTTGAAGAGGGTATGACATAAAGAGTTATGAGATGATTGTTGATTATTTTTGATTTGAATTATTTAATAAATTTTGTTATTAATGAGGAGCCATCGTCACACCGATCTTACTATGGAGTTGTGATCTGTAGCGATATAAAGGTTTTTTTTATATTATGGAAGTAGCAAACGAGCATGCAGCCCACCTGATGGTAAGTGGCTACTGCCGCCCATGGACAACTGTTATCAACCCTAGGTAAGATCAAAGTCTGACCTAAGGTTAGCCACAGATGCGTTGCTACCCCTGAGGACTAAGATGGAAAGCTTCGAAAAACTATATCTCCCTTACCACACCCTTCAAACCAGAACACAACAGCGCGTAACACTGCTATTATTAGGCAGAAATAAATGTGGCGGGGGTGCTTCCGGAGTCGAAACACAAAGAGTTCTGCCACCTTCAAAAGGTAGCATATAACATAAGTACCTATCGCTCATAGTATAGCTACATTCAAAATTTTAGATTATTTGCATATATCAGAATGAACATTCTTTTATAAAAAAATCTTAGTTAATCATTTGACACCAAAATCATATTTTGTGAGGCGTTGAGTTGGTCTGAAAAGTTATATTTCAATAGATCAATATGATCACATGCATTGATTTATCG
>MOOZ01000112.1:321620-337518 GCA_002930495.1 Cecropterus lyciades | reverse complement strand
GGCCTTACCTGTGAAAATATTGTATAGGAAAATAATGTTTTTTTTCTACCACGGCACGTCCAATGTCTGTAGATGTAAGTGAAGTTTAAATCTTTAAATTGTTTATGCGATTTAAGTTGCTTATGCGATAGTAGCCAATGGGTGGCAAGCTTTAGACTTATCTTGACTCTTGTGTCTTATCGAATTGACTGTTTTCACCGATAAGCCCATAAATCTCTCGAGGATAACAAGAATCGTAGACACGTGCAATTTTATACGGCACATCATAATTAATACCGTGGATAATATTGGTTTTTAGGTTATGTGTTTGAAAATTTCCAGGTGCTAGAATTAGTGTAGTTCGACCCGGAAGGTACCAGGTATTTCTAGCCCTGGTCTATATGAATTTGATTACATATGTCTATGGGTGGCAGTACCTAACCATTTAAAAATCTATAACTTACACTTGCAAATAAGTTTATCACGAATAAAGAAAGCAATCATACTTAGCCTTATTTTTGAAAAAATACTAGCTGGTATATTAATCTTGACTAGAAATGCGGATATATGAATATAATTTCAATGACCGATAAACATTTTAAATTGCGATACAGATAAGCAAATGAAAAAAATAATTTAATGTAAAAGGGACAAATAAAATTTATGAACCGGATTCAGTAGAAAGTGGAATTCTCGCTATGCAGAAAGATAATGAAGACCCACTTTACAACGGTAAACATTTAATCATTTAACTAATATTAATGAGTTCACGATAACTCCATTTAATTTACCATATAAAGTGTGTCAAAGTTAGGCCGTTATCGAACATATGTAGAACGACCATAACTGTTAGGGATATACATAAATAAATATGAAAACTCAAGTTGTAATATACGTGCGCGTGGAGCGCGCGCGGTTTCTTAGGTTTTATTTTTTTATGCGGAACCCTAATTACATTTTTTTAAATAGAAGTAGCCTAAGTTATGCCTTATGACATCAGCTATCCAATAGTGAAAGTCCCGTCAAAATAGGTCCAGTGGCTTCAGAGATTACCCGGAATAAACAGACAGACAAACAAAAATTTTAGTAATTGATGTTTTGTTATCAGTATCGTACTTCCATATGGATTTGGTAAAAAGCTTATTGTTCCCGCTTCACATGAGTTCCACATCATGAGTATCCTATGTATCGTACTACTGTATAATATATTTGAATCCAAGTCATTAACTGTCGGTGTGCTCAATTTCGCACATGCCCACAAACATCGGCATTCATAATATTAATAGTAAGATTACCTCGTCACGGAAGTTGCGCAAGTAAATTAAGTCATAATTTAATCAGTGGAATTCATTGAAATAACAAGATTTTAACCATAAATATTTACACAGTAAATTAATAGAAAAAAATTTGTTGTTACATAGTTTTGTCCTTTATTTAATTATCCACTTAAAATAAACTGGACACTGAAATCGTCCAACCGTGAGTACATTAATTAGGTTGGAATATCATGCACTTGCAATAAAAGATTAATAAATATACATAATTCAATGTCATTTCCAATTTAACACGTCTCAGTTAACGACGTTGCATTAATTCAAATAGATAACTTAAAACGGAATCAGGTTTCCTACAGGAGAACTCGATGAATGCATGCATAAGAATAAAATTTGAATGTATGTATGTATGTGACAGCAAATATTTCGTTCATTTATTTATTATTCATTTATTTTATTTCTTCATTTATTTATTAAGGTACTGCTTATTTCTAATGAATTTCTAAGATTGGAGATGGGTTAATACCAGGTAGTATTGCGTGCACTTTTCTGCGATATGTATAAATAAAATAAATATATGTAAACGTTAAGATATTATATATAACGATCCGCGTAGTGGAGCGGTCATCATACCGGTCTGACACGCAATGGGTCCCCGGTTCGATTCCCGGCCAGATTTGAGATTAGATTTCTGTTCTGGGTCTGGGTGTTTGTGTATCCATCTTTGTGTGTCCATGACACTCACGACAATCCTTATGTGGGGCTATGAGTGTAGAAAGCATTAAAAACGTTTTTGATATGCATAAAATTAATAATAAATATATAAACAATGTATAATTAAGGACAGAAACAAGTATACATATTTATCCAACTAATACTCATGTTGTTAAGGACAGGTAGTGATTCCTTACTCTTTTAAAGAGAGAAATGCTTTTAGAGTCGCGTATATTTGGCGGGAGCGAATTCCACAATCGCACTGCATGAACAGTAAAGGAGTGGGAATAGGAACTGGTTTTATGCGACGGGAAATTAAGAAGAGTTTTCAGGTGGGTTCTACAAGAAACATTTGAAGGACCAGTGAGAGAGAAACGCTCTCGCAGATAGGATGGGGACGTTGGAGTATGAAGGATATTAAATAGCAAACATAAAATCCTAGTGTTCCTGCGAAGGCGGATAGGGAGCCACTTGAGATTCTTGCGAAGGTGTGAAATATGGTCAAACTTACGAATACCAAAGATAAATCGAATTCATGCATGC
The DNA here is from genome assembly GCA_002930495.1 of Cecropterus lyciades. NCBI lineage: Eukaryota > Metazoa > Arthropoda > Insecta > Lepidoptera > Hesperiidae > Cecropterus > Cecropterus lyciades. The sequence continues at coordinate 335,008 of MOOZ01000112.1, read as the reverse complement.
TTCATCATGATTCCTACATGTTACGTAAGAAAAATGTTTGAAAAACTTCTGTAGAATCGTTGTGCTTTAAAATGACATGAAACGAAAATGCGTTACGAAAGCAGTTCCCGGCGCTACAACTAGATGGCGCTCTACCCCTTTCTGAATCACGCTAACGATTTTAATTCGTAGCTTGTATAAGGGCTCAAGTTTGGTATATGCGAGTTAACAATACCGAATAATCCAAAAATAATCCGAATGGACAGCAGTGATTACTTTAGCGATAAATAAAAAGACATAAGTCTTAATATCCTTATGCTCAGAAATATTTTATTATTTATTGTTGTTAAGTTTCATTTCCGCCGTGTGTGAATCGCACACGCACATTTTTATAACTGTATTGATTTTTATAAAACCTATACGCAAAGACGATACTCAATAGATAATAACATAGAGTACATAAAACTCAAAAAATATTTAGGTTTCCTGCATAAACATTGTTAAAGCAATATTGCGCGAGGTCGCGAATCTTCACTAGTTTGCATCTTAATAAGTCAATTTACGAAACAATAAGTCAAAATTAATAGTTACATATTTATAGCCTAGCCTAGAATGTCTAGATAGTATCTGTTACACCAAGTATATAATTTAAGTGCGTTTGATTAAACAATGAATAATTGTTTTAATTGTCCCGTATTTGTTTACTTTATGTAATCGAACTATTCAGTCATATGTTTGTATGTGCATTAATCTAGAGCCCAAACTACTTTAGGAATTTTAACATGACTTGTCCGTGTATTTATCTCCGTTATGGGAGTGACATTGCTTATTATTACAGACTTATATATGACAAGTATATACGAAGGTATACTATTGCCGTTGAACTGAATTAGATGGCAGTTTAGAGCGAAAATCGGACAAGTCACAGAAAGTAATATACCTTTACCTTTAGTTCAATTATATCTTTTACTATATGAAGTACTCGTGCTTTGTTACGGGACATAAAAACAGTGCAAAATATCGAAATCAAAAGTAGCAGTAAATAAGCTATATCCATGCAAAATGTCATGTAAATCGGACCAGTGGTTCTCGGGTAATTGAGTAACAAACAGACATAGACACATACCATCTCATTTTTCATATATTAATTTAGATCTAGATTCTTATCCTAAACATTGGTAAACGGCGGAGGTAGCAGGTTATTGAGGTGAAATTGCAGAGAGCTGGTGGAGCAGTTCGTAATGACTTCGTAAATGGTTCGAATGTCTGAGCCCTTTGAAAAACCGATAGTACTTATTTTTTTATATGATTGAAGTAGAAAACTATTCTACCTCCCATTGGCATCTGTAAGCAACATAACTAATACTAACTAACTTCACATTCGAACAGGGTTTCTATCTGAAGTCAATCACAGATGTGTTGCTACTCCCGAGGTCTAAGAAGGGCCCATCATATGAAAGTGAGCTAGCAACCACACCATTCCATCTAAACATTAAAATTGATTCACGCTAGATACAGGCTGTGTGGCAGTGGTTCCTCCCTGGTCAAACCATATTCGTCTTGTATATGTTTTGTATTCATACCTTGCTCAACTGTTAAAAGAGAATTGTTTGAAAAAAACATACTAAAGCCTATAACGATATCGATTCCCATTTACTTTTCTTAAAAGACTATATGTGACCTTAGAAGAGAGTGATAACACGGGGTATAAAATGTTAGTAGCTCCATAAATGGACCCTCGATAGGAACGTGACTCGAATGCAAAAGTTATTCGCAGATGTGCAACAAGTATCCGAAAAGGCAGTGATAGTCTTGAACCGACGATTCGATTCGAAAGAGCCGGGCTTAGAATCCAAGTAAATGACTGAGAGAATCCAGAGCCTACTATTTGACTCCGAAGAGTCGGGATTCGAATCTCAGGCACACATGAATTTTGATTCTTCAAAGTTTTGTGCCTATGAGATATTGATTTGCTTAAATTGGGATGGAAGAAATAAAAAAAAAAATAGTTTCAGTTCCGTGTATAGAGTGCCCCCTTTAATTTTTTGATTTATTTATTTTTGTTCAAAATTCGAATAGCGGTTACAATAATACATCAACCTACAAAATTTCAACTATGTTTCGGAAAAAGTGGCTGTGTCATACGGACGGACGGACGGACGGACAGACAGACATGAAGAATCTATAAGGGTTCCGTATTTTGCCATTTGGCTACGGAACCCTAAAAAACCGAAACATGGCTTACTATAACATACTTCAGCCAGCACAGGTGTCAAAAAGTTGGCGAGGGGCTGATCGTACGAGGTATGTCATGAATAAATAAATACCAAAGATTAATAAATAATAAAGGACACCGATGAATGTGTGCCACCTATAATGCCTGAGTGCCTCATACGGGCATTGAATCCGTTTACAAAAAAATCAACTCTTTGAAGCTCCTACATGAGATCGAGTATAGGTTGTTTACGATAGTTATTGAATAAGTGGTTGGTTTATTTTTCAAAATATATCACTTGAAAAATGCATAAATCTGTCGCCCATGGATATCTGTAATCAAGAATGCTTTGGATAAGTATGTCCCTGTACCACACCCTTCAGACTAGAACATGACAGCGTATCACACTGCTGTTAGTAAGCAGAAAATAGGCGTGGCGAAGATGTTTGATTGTTAGATGAAGATGAAGAAGTCCGACCACAAACAGTTCTACCACCTTTAATATATTTCGCTGTAAGTGTAGTGGATCTGGCTACTTTTACATTCGAACCTTGTTTGTATAAACACTAACACCATATTAAACTTCAATTATATACTACACACACTTCAACTGCGATTCAATACAAATAAACAGTTTAAAATGTAAGCAGCACGGCTATAAATGGACATCAGTCGAGACACGAACGCAATTCTAAATGTGTCCCGTGTCGAGAATAAATGTGGCTCCATAGGCCGTCCAACTACATTCACTTTTATCCAATGATATTGTGTCTACACTTGATATGTTTGTATTCTATAAATTTTATTTAGCAAAGAAAAAATAAATCTTAGAACCTTTTGTGTTTCGAGCTTACTGTGTTAAGACACTACCGCCACACCCATTGCTGCCTAAGTAAGTGCCTGGTAACATAAGCGCTACTGTGTTTTATTTGGAGCGTGTAAGACATATGAATAAATGGACAAATGGACTAAGTTGGAACGCCTTGGAAATCCAAGGCGTTCCAACTTAGTTCATTTGTGATCGTTCTCAGTGAGGGCTCCTAAAGTTATTTTGTTGATGTCCATGGACAGCAGTTGTCACTTACCATCGGTGTTCTGCTTGTCTGTTTGCTACTTCTATTATATAAAAAAGAGGAATCGTAAAATGTATCTTTTCCAAAATGTTTCTTTCTCAAAACGTCATTCTGTGATTGAAATGTTTTGCGAAGGAAATATTTTTTGAAAGAGACGTGTTCTGACCGCCTTCAAATTATACAATCACCACATTCATGATTAAGATATAGAGTAACATGTAAACAATTAAGGATATTTAGGAAATAAACGCCAAGAATTAGTCAAATTTTAAATCCTAAAAAATATTTTAATGTGAGATATGGACTACTACTATATATACCTGTATACCTACTTATCGACTCTCTCCGGTATTGCAATTTATTATTGAGAGTTACGCGGTGTAATATACACCGATATAGACTTTGTTGAAATTTGTTCAGACCCTACATTATTTGCGTTGCTGTAATCTCTTAACAATATTTCAGTTACATCAAAATATTATTCTGATTTCTTAGCAATGACGTTTTTTATATTCCGTTTAGCAACATATAATTATGTATTTATATCAAACATTGAACACGGCACTAATAGTTTAGACACCGAACTTGGAAACCTCGTCTAAATGCTCTAAATACTTCACAAGCTTCGATCACTAGTTCCTATTAGTGATCGAAGCTTACAGGGATCATTCATCCTTATTATATTGTTTTCCTGATAAAATGTCAATAACCCCTTCTATAAATACTGTTCTGCCACCTTGCACCGTTCAGCTCACCTTGCGGTGGTCAAGGCGTACCCGGGGTCTATTAATTTAATATCTGTCGTACGTATCTACAATTTATGCGGAGCTGTTGAGTAAATTACTGGCAGTACTGTACTTTATGAGGGCTTGCTGTTTTGATCACGACTTTATCGTGTGATACTATTTGAATTAAGGTTAAGTGTTAAAGGTTAAGATACTACACGCAATATCTTCTATAACTTTTAAAATATAAGTTCGGTTATTTGTCCTATAACGCAAAGTGTGTATGGTTATATTCTTGGCATATTACTTTTGAACTTTCATCCTTTACATTATCAGAATTAATATTACTAGACCAGCCTTACATTTGTCAAGTCACGAAACTTGACAAAATTTGACCTCCAAACAAATTGATCAAACATTCGTGTAATCAAGCTATTCTTTCCGCATATCCATTAAATATTTACTACAATACGGAAGTCGTTTCGGAAAATAATAATTCAGTGTCCCGTTACCGTTATTGATTGTTTGATATACCAATGTTTTCCCCCAAAATAACTTCGGACTTTAAAAAAGTACTTATCCTTCTATTAATTACTTTAATTTACAAATTCTAAGGGTGGTTTCTTAGTTATGTTATGGTTCCGACTTCACCTTCGCCTTGAGTTTCCGAACGAGGATCAAACGTATGTTTATTAAGTCACAAAATTTATAGGTGATTAATATCAATAATGCGTGAACAATTAACTGATTACGATTAGCGACTTGCATCAAATATAAATATAGAGATTTTAAAAGTCTAGATAAAAATGGCACTAACAGTTAAATCCACACAAGTCGGTAGTTATTTCCTGCTCGTGTAAGGAGAGAATTTAATATATTACACCACATAATTCGCACGTTGTAACCATTCATTTTACTAGTAAGTAATTAATTAATAGAATGAATCGCTATTGGAAGTACAATTATAAATCGAACACTATCTATGAGAATAACAAGACGTAACCACACATACAAACAATTTATTATTCACACGTGGTTGCATCGATTCAACATTTGCATCAATAGGCCTTACATCAGATAATTAATGAACAGTTATATACATCACTTATTTCTCATAACAAAGTAACAGCGACGCTATGGAGCTCCGTAACCGTAACCAAAAGTATCGGATATCAGAAATAAAAAAAAACCTTAACCGTATCTATACTAATATTATAAAGCTGAAGAGTTTGTTTGTTTGAACGCGCTAATCTCGGGAACTACTGGTCCGATTTGAAAAATTCTTTCGATGTTAGATAGCCCATTGATCGAGGAAGGCTATAGGCTATATATCATAACGCTAAGACCAACAGGAGCCGAGCACCAATGAAGAATGTTTCAAAAGCGGGAGTTTTTTTTTCTAATGAGAGTTTTTGCTTTATATGGCAAAACAACGTTTGCTGAGTCAGCTAGTCCGATATAAAAGTTGCGGTTAATTACAGATATGTACCGAGACATGTTTTTACTATTCGTAAATAATACTTAAAATTGATTAGGTACTTGTAGTAATAACTGATATGACTGATGGGAAAAGCAAATGATAATATAGAAATAAAACCAAATTACCTATTTCTATTTAACGTCTAAAATTCCTTAAAAATATTATATCCGTAACCGAAACTATCCGAAAGTAACGGATAATCCGAAATAATTACATATTCCTAACTGTATCCGACACCGGTATAATATCATTCCTATATGTTCGTATCCAGATCCGAAACATCATATCCATAACATCCCTGCAAAGTACCAGTAGATGCAAATGACGCCTTATACCAGTACAGCATTTGATGTACCTTTATAGTAAATAATAAGGACCAGAATATATTGCACATTGGAACGAGAGGATAAATAGTCCGACTTGGTTATCGTCAAACATGAACGTTTATTATAAATAGAATTTATGACCGAACAGATAACAAAGAATAATAAGCCTTTAGGAAATTACCAAAGTTTGTTAATAAACAACGATTGCCCTGTAAACAGAGAAATATAACAACAATTCTAGTCCGGAATGGAATGTTTGTTATGATAACAGTGTAGAAATAGATAGGAATAATATAGTAGGAAAGTTACACAATTATAACAAGTCACATAGTTAGAAATATTAAAACCTGACTTCTTAAAAACGATTTTTTTTTGTTTTTATATTGATATATTTTGATTCAAATAATATGTCATATGTCACAATCCGTCAAACCGAAACGTTCATATTTATCTATACTAATATTATAAAGCTGAAGAGTTTGTTTGTTTGAACGCGCTAATCTCAGGAACTACTGGTCCGATTTGAAAAATTCTTTCAGTATTAGATAGCCCATTTATCGAGGAAGGCTTTAGGCTATATATCATCGTCGAAACTTACACGGGTGAATCCGTGGGGCGCAGCTAGTTATACGGATAAAATATGATCTGAAAAGTATTTAGGTAAATGTGCGATATTATTAAGAGGCTAAGATATTCATAGGTGGTAGAACCGACCGGGCAGTGCAGTGCAGTTCGACCGGGGAAGTACCACCGCCTATTTCTAGTGTAAAGCATTTCTTGCGTTTCGGTGGAAGGGTGGGGTTGCCGGCTAACTTATACATGAGGCGACTATCTTAGTCCTCGTGAGGAGCAACGCATCTGTGATTGACTTTATAAAGAACCCCTGTTCTCTATGAAGTTACTTACAAATGTCCATGGGCGGTAGTAACCACTTAACATCAGATGGACTGCATGCTCGTTTGCTACTTCAGCCTGATAAAAAAAAAACGGATGTCCTGCATCGGTTAATATCTTATTCATGTTAAGTTTTGACAAGATCATTCACGTGATCATGTTTAGCAAAAGGTAAAACGAAAGAGCAACACTTTTGCGACCTCACTTTGAAATGGAGGCAGCAATTTTGACAAGACCATAAAATTGATAGCTCATCATGATAACTGTGGCAACTGTGGTTTTTGCCTCTTTGTACTAATATGCCGTTTAAGATCGCTTAAAATATCTAAGTATTATTGATAAAGTATATTATTATATAAAATATGGTTAACAAATTCTTGTTTAATACTAGACTTGCCTTCAAACGGACTATAAGGAAGTAGACAGAAATAATGATATAATCCAAGTATTCAATCAAAATCTTCTGGAGACCTTCCAGGAGATCATATCAAGAGATTGTAAAATCCCGGCAGTTGTTACCGTAAGAGATGTAATTGTAATTGTCTGGATCAAAACAACTAATGACGAGAATGCTTCAATGTCGGTCGTTAAATGAAATCTCAGCAAAGCTGCCAAACGACGCGCCACGTCCATACAATAACACCATTACAACTTGCTTGTTTACTGAGTTTGTGTCCACTTTTAGGTAACTAACGGTGTTTAATCTCACGACACTAGGTACATGGATTAAAAATGACAATAATAAATTAAGCAATGAAATTATCATAGCAACGGGCTTTGTTGCTATGATAATTCTCTGCTTAAAAACAACTAATATTTAATTTATTAACCGAAAAGGGAAAAAACGAGTACCGTTCTGCAGGCAGTGACAGACGTAGTTCTTTCTTTATTTTTCGTTATTTTTTTTTTATATTCTAAAAGTGCATCAATATATCAACATGTTCTAACATATATGTGTACTTATTGATTAGCTTGCATTTGATACCCATATTATTATGATAAATAAAATTGATGATGATAATTAAAACCTATTTATGTTCACCAATTTCTCCCACATCTGTGGACCGATTCTCAAAATTCTTTTTTTATTTAAAACAGTATACTTCTGTATATAGTATTCGTATCCTTCTTCATTTTTTTTATCCATTGCAGAGTATAAGGTAATCCACACCATAATAATACCACAGAAAATCCAATATCCCAGTTACGTCAAAAATGTCGTCGGTTCGTAATGGGAACCGGCGACAACTGGATTTCAATGTCTACTTTGAATCGGTTATAACCAGTTCTCATGTACGGAGATCATGTGGAATGTATTTTTATGCTAAGTCCTGGTGACATTTTGATACAATATTTCTTGGAAGTTATGGAACACCTCGATTTTTAAAACATCTCCAAGTGTGTACACGAATTCACTAATCACGACAACTATCAAGTAACATTTATACAGTCGAGTTGACTTAAATTTATGTGGGTCGTTTAAATTTCGCAAATAAACACATTTTTATCCACTTATCGTTAGTCGTAAAAACTTACAAATTAATTTGTAAGTTTAATTCATCCGTATCTTAACATTAGGAGGTCAAATGCTGGACACAGACCTCCAGGAGTTAATGCCGTTGTGATTTGCTGCCTAACTAGATTTGTACCCCTAGCCGCCTCCTACAAAATCCACGAGAAGAGAAAATGTTGCCACTTAAGACCGATACCACACGGCACGTTTAAGTATTGATAATAATATAGTATCAGTTTTAGAGATCCATGATTTATTGGGCGTTTTTTTACTAAGGAAGACTAAGTTCGAACGCCTCGGATAAGTATGTCTCCCTTACCACACAGAAATTAGTGCAGCGGGTTCTACCACCCATGTTGTTACGCACCATACAAATTACGAACCGTACATCCGTTATTAGGCACATAAAATAACGCTGAAACAGCTTTCCGTCCCCAAATTATAAACTATTTTCTCATCGCAAATTTGGTCACGAAAACTTTAATTAACGAAATTTATTTAGATCAAATTTAAACAAACTTTAGTATAAAGTTCAAATGAAATTCAAGGATAAAATTAAACAATGCTTTGGGGAAAAAATAAAGTGTAAAAAACAACATTTATTGATAAGCACGGTAGTGCTTTGTCGATAATATATTTCTTGCTATTTAAGTAAACGCATTTCTGTGCGACAACAAAAAATGCGGAAACGATTATTTGCAAAATGTGCATGAGGTTTTTTATCACTGCGGAATGTAACCTAGTCATGCTAATGCTGGTTACTTTATTTAAGCATATATTCGAAACTAGCCGTACAGTTTTATTTTAAATAATTTTATTGTTTTGAACCTATAAGTTGATATGTACTTGGAAGTAACTACAAAACTGTGCAGTGGAAATAAACAAAAGGTCAGGTGTGGTAATTCGTCTGTAAAGTATAGATACTTCATATTTCTCACTTCTACATAAGGAGCAACATCTTCGTTATTTTAATATAGCTATATATATTTCCTTTGTATAAATGTTGTTTTATGTATCTATACTAGAAAATTGTCTGACTGAACACCTCCAACGATTTCGAGCTGATGTTACTTTACTTTTAAGTTACTTCATAAAACTGTTTTCAAAACTGTTGGTCCTATTTTAGAAACTACTGAACCAATTTGGATGGTTCCTTTCAGATGAAACATCCTTTCAGATGAACAACAAACACAACAAATAGATACATGATAAATTAATTTGAGGGTAGATCCCTCAAATTAATTTATCATGTATCTATTAATCTCTAGTAAACCTTAGGAAATATAAGAATAAAAATTAAATGTATACGCATCCGAAAAGCGAAGATCAATTAGAGTCGCGTGTAAAGACTAGGCTGAATATTTAAATAAAGCAGCAGGTACATTATTGAAACGGCCGAGGAGCATTTAATGAGGAACGACCGTGCGATATAAATAGACTGTTTTAATTTATAAACGTCACGTCTGTGCGTTCGTGCGCTTTGTACATTGGCTTGTTTGTTTCATACTACACTTAACTCTGATATTTCGAATAAAGCACGTTAATCGATCTCGGCTCTTGTCTTTGGAGATTTCTTTCCAGCAAATCGCTTTGATGCAGCACGATAGAGTATATTCAAGAAAATGCCACGTTTATTGAAGTACAGACATATCAGTTATTGCGACCGAATGGCAAAGTCTGAACTGCTATTTAAACAATGAGATAAATATACCGCTTGTATCGACGTCGGATATAGCGACATATCGCTTAAAACACAATTCCTCCTATCCTATCCGAAAGTCTTTACAGGTAAGGTTAGTGACTTATTAACTTCGATAATTGATAGCGTGAATGAATTCTTTTTTTTTAAGTTTTGGTTTTGATCATGTGTTTATGCATTACCATGATCCAAAGAAAGAAGAAAATCAAACATTAATGAAAATAACAAAAGGCGAATCAAATAGTGAAATTGCAAAGGAATGTGGTGTTTCACACTCTACATATGAATGATTCGGAACAATAGAAATAAAATGAAAGCTTTTGTACCTATTACATACATATTTAAAAAATCTAGACGTACGTATGACAATTAATACGACTACCATACTTGTGTATACATTGCTTATAACGACTATAGGTTATAACGTCCTAAGTTGAATGGTTCCTTCAACGTCGTTTATCCGGTTTGGACTGTAATAGCATTACTTCAAAAAAACAGTATTTTGGGAAATGCTGTAAAAAACGTAGTAAATAATTTAATTGAAACGAAATAACGTCTTTTTGGCTGGCATGAATCTAATTAAAGATGAAAATATTAAATTATTTTATTATAAACCTTGTTTTCTAAAAATACATCTAAATAATCTGGTTGCATAAATTAAAATGACATGACGATTAAAAATAGTGTAGTCATGAGAGGAAAGGTATTGTTTGGTAAAAATATGTATACGTTTTCTACACTATTATCGCCGGCTGTATACGTGAAATAAATACGTACTGATGAGAAGCTGAATAATCTGATGAATGAACAAAATCTAGTAAAACAAGTAATTCTTGTAATTCTAATTTCCGGTATCATAGTTGGTTTCGATGTAATAATACATCATAAATATGTAAGCAAATTTGGCATCAATAAATAATATTTGAACATTTCCATCTACATGTCTCGCTAATGAAACCTATTAAAAATCCTTACTAGTGAATCATAAGTTCATCACTTCACTTTATAATCTGCTACAATAAAAATTGGAATCATCTGTATTTCTATTTATCCTTCACTCGTTCTGTAAGACGTGTGACCGAGAGACAAATACAAAAGCCGTCATTTTGAATAGTAACTTTTATGGAACCGAGTCATACATTTCAATACAACAAATAAATCACTCCTGGGAACGATAGGTATGTGTACAGAAGATGACTTATCTGTCACTTTGGCATGATTTACAAACGATACATCCGCAGGCGACGGATCAATACACCGCTATTTGTTTTCTTTGACGTGTACTTGGTGATAGCAGTTTGTTATTACCGCGATATTTATCATGTCTCGTGTTCTGAAGTAGGTTTGTAACGAAGGTCATCTTAGCGGAGGCAGAAATGACGAGGCTCACCTCCGCGGATGCGGAGGTTAACGGAGGCGGAGGGGAACTTTACATAGTAAAGTTCTCATAAAAAGTCAAATAATTACACTAATAATCAAAATTAAGAAGGAAAATTATATTCTAGAACAACAGCATTGTCGTCTTCCATGCCGGCTGTCACTTAATAATTGTTCACTCAGTACTAAACTTGATGGCGCCGATAAGTAAGTGCGAAATATAGGAGGAAAAACTTTACATTTCATGTTATATCTCTATCACAGTAAAGATGAATGAGCGGCCGCGTCGCCTAGCGTCCCTCCTACCGCGTTATACGTCAAGATCAACGTAAATAAACCTCCGATATAATTCCGCAAAATTTTGCGGAGGCGGAAGCGGAGGTTCGATTTTTGCGGAAGTTCCGCAGTAACGGAGGCGGAGACGGAGTTCCGTTTCAACCGTATTCTAAGTATCTCGTGGCCTCATGTGCGTGGTGCTGGAACTCTTTGTTGTTAGATTCCGGAGGTACTACCGATCCTTCTAGTTTTGCCTTACAATAACAGTGCTAAGCACTGCTGTATTAGAGTTTGAACGATATGGTGAAAGAGACATGTAGTATTCGAGGCGCTCCAACTTAGGGATAGCGATGCATCTATGGTCATCGCGCTAATCTTATATCCGGTGGAAAACTGATGTCTCCTTAACATCACGTGAACTGCACGCTCTTTTGCTCCTTTAATTTAAAAAAAAGCATTATTAGCATATTCATGATTTTAGGTGCTCGAGGCGATGCGTCAGGCTTCTATATTTGGAGCAACCGGTTGGGTGCTGGTTTCAGTGGAACTTAAACAAAATGTAATTAAAGGAAACGTGCACTGCACATGTGTCCTATACAACCTTTTCTAACTTAATATCAATTGATTTAAAATTCTAATCTTAATTACTATATATCCAAAATCTTGGATGAAAAGATTTAGAGTGGGCTTATGTATATTTACTAGCTTTCATTTGATATCCATATTGTCGTGATAGTAAAAAGTCGTTCTTCCTCCCCCCTTTTTCTCCTATATCAAGGCGCCATTTTTTTAAATAAATAGCCTATGTCACTCTTCAAACTGAGACGATTCGAATGACATGTCGTACGTCACAATCTGTCACGCCGTTTGGGCAGTAGGGCGTGCCAAAGGAATGAACATACACACAAACATACATACATACGCTTGAAAGACATTACCCTCCTTCTGACGCAGTCGGGTAAAAATAGAGATAGATTATAGTCTGGACTCTTTATCCCGCAAAAACGTACGATACTTGTGAGATGGATAAAACGCGGTGAAACTGCACGCTAGCAAAGCTATTACGAGTAATATTGGGTTTATAAGATTCTAATATTTTGCCAACTACTGCTGTTTTTTATGGTGGGTGACCAGGTGGATAACGCAACTGTGAACGAGACAGGACCCCTGTTCTAAAAGAAGTTACTTACGGATGTCTTTGAGCGGTAGTCACCACTTACTATTGGGTGGACTGCATGCTCGTTTGCTACTCCAATCTAATAAAAAAAATGTTAAAATTGTTGTCTCACTCTACAACATTATAAGAATTACATTTATTCGCAAAATATACGATATGATCATATATCATATACTATTTGAAATCCAAGCAATAATTTAAAAAGCCCACCCCTCATTCAATAACACATTCGTTTTATTTCCGGTAGCCTTATAACAAAAGATCAGACCAATAGAAGCCAAAGAATAAAAGCGAAAGAATAAGACCAATTATTTGCATGAGGGTTGAAACTCATGAGGGTTCATAAAGAACTTTCCGCTGGAATGTATATATTATTAGACCTTACAATCCCATCGGGAGGTTGAATAATGTATGTCGAGTACATATAGGCACATTACGTAGTTACTCTAAAAGTCGTTTTGAGAAATGCCAAGGTCTGTTTACAATTTAAGAATAAAAGATCTGAACTACGCATAAATATAAGCAGCTGATTGTTTGAAAACAAAAAAAATCATTACACATCAAAATAAATTATATTTCATATTTATAACATAATATTTATCTTTCTATACATTTTTGTACTATTTAATTATTTATCTTTTTGTACGATTTAAA
>MOOZ01000112.1:308680-320094 GCA_002930495.1 Cecropterus lyciades | reverse complement strand
CATGCTTCGTGGAGGTATTTAACCAGGTAAAAGGTATCCCCCTGTATATTAATCTGCCGCGCTTTAGTAAATCCCGAAATCCCCGCTTGGGCTCCCCTACTATCAATACCGAAGCGGGCGTAGTTGCGGGAATGAGCTTGTATTGAAGATACACTTTTGTTTACACATTTATGTGTCATTTATCAATATTTGTCGGCACCCTTAGATCTTGAGATATGACTTTTTATCTCTTCTATCTGAAACAATTTCTGCAATATCAACAAATATGCAAACTTAAAAAGACATATGAAAGACTGCTCAGATAAAAATCCTTTGAAGATTCGATACATACATACATTTAAAAATAAATGAATGAACTTCCTCCTGAGGTATTCCCGGAGCGCTATGACATGGGGCTCTTCAAAAAAGGTGTGAAGAGAACTCTCCTTCAAAGCCGGCGATGCATTGGCGACTCCCCTGATGTTGCAAATGTCCATAGGCGACGGTGACTACTTTCCATCAAGTGGCCCGTCTGCCTTATCGTTAGGTTCAAGTTATAGTTAGGTTCAAAAAAAAAAATAATAATAAGACATGCTCGTATGATACAAGCACATGGATATTGTTAGAACTGACGTGTTCCCTGGCAGAAGGCGATAAATATGTAATTCGATGTGAATAAGCACCTCATGGCTTAGTTAGAAAACATTTAATTGGTGACAGTACCGGTATCGATTTCTTAGTTGTAAGAAGCTGATATGTAATGAAGGACGTTGATAGATAATTGAAGTTTATGCTCATTTTCTTTGACGGAAATGGAATATGTCGTAAGGAGGTCATCAAGATTCTTTAAAATGTAACTAGACTGTTTCCCAGTAGTGAGATATTAACGTTTCGATGATACATGAAGTTAACTCGAAAATACTATCATGATCACACTCAACAACATGTTTTCAGACTGTTTTAGAATAAAAACAGTTAAGCTCCTTAATTTAAGGAATAAATGAATTTCAAGAATGAGTTCTTTCATATCACGTGCAGGTACTCTAATATACTTATTTTTAGACATAACTACGTTCCAAGTGTATTTCAAAAATTACCTGTTACGTAATGATTATTTATTTATTTATTATTGCAAAGCTTAGTGGTTTACATATTAATGGAATGTAAATGCCTTTATTAAAAGGCAGTCAAAAAACTAAAAATAGCGTTATGACATCATTAAACAATAGCGGTAAATTCGATCATCAACGTTCCCTTTGACATTTCCAGCGACATTAGAATCGATTGGCTGATTGGAAAATTAGAACGCACTGGATACGCGTCGATAAGATTATGTTATTGTCTCTTTGTCTAGACAGTTTATTGACGCGTTGCCGATGAGCAGTTTGTTATATTTGTCCATGAGAAAATTTATTTAGTTTATAATGAAAATATTTTTTTATGAGGTTGGAATCTACCAGCGCCACATCGCTCGAAGGACCGATGACCGATGGGGAAGAAAGGTTCTCGAGCGGCGACCACGTTTAGGCAAAAGGAGCACTGGTCGCTCCCTGACCAGGTGGACCGATGACCTGAAGAAGACAGCGGGGAACCGTTGGATTCAGAAGGCACAGGATCGGTTGGAGTGGCGCCGATTAGGCCCCCCTATGTCCAGCAGTGGACCTCAAAAGATTGATGGATGGATGGAGGTTTGAGTAAAGGATGTATTTGTTGTATACTGATTAGGTAGCAAACTGGATTGCTACCCACCAGGTATTGAAATCTAAGCACTAATTTTCAACGTTATCTGACCTTTTAAACTAAAACACCACATAACTTATACTACTATTACAAAGCAGAAATAAGTGTGACGTTGGTGCCTTCGCAGTCAAGCGACAAAGGGTTCTATCTTTTGATTTCTTAGGCATTAACTGAACTGAATTAAGTGCACAGTGACAACACTCTTAGGTAATTGACATCGTAACGCCCAACACCTATAAATACTTAGAGGGAAAGGGAAAGGTGTGCCTCTGCTTTTAAAATAACGTTATATGATTGCCACAAGGAAATTAAAGTGCCTCACTGTAATTACCAACATACCATTTTAACCGACTTGTCAAAGATCAAATGTTATGTTATCAACGCGTTTTTTTTATTTATGTTTGATTTTATTTTATGCAACTAGTAAATCCGTCCCCACTTCGTTGGGCATTAGAAAAATATATATATTGGTGTGTTTCTTAGTACTAAATGTTAGGGTTTATTACCCAACTGCCAAAAGGAGGGTTATGTTTTTACCGCGTTTGTATGTACGGATGTACATAAATATTGGTGTTTACCTTTCATATTGGTTTAATTACCTTTCTTTGTTACCTTTAAAGTAAATATTAAAATGATTATGATTGATTATGTTTATTTTAATTTTTCAATACAGAATTGGCAGCAGAATGTATTGTTTTCGTGCATATCCAACCCGAGATAAACCAACATAATTATTTCTGACTATGGGAAAAACACTCTTTTATAAATCAATCTCCTTCTCTTGTTCCGTACCATATATAAAAAAGTATTGGAACCCTCCTTTTTATTTATAGTATGGAAGTAGCAAACGAGCATACAGCCCACCTGATGGTAAGTGGCCACTGCCACCCATGAACACCCGTAATTAACCCTAGGTAAGATCAAAGTCTCAACTAAGGTTAGCCACAGATGCGTTGCTACTCCTGAGGACTAAGATGGGATGCATCGGAAAAGCATGTCTCCCTTACCACACCCTTCAGACCAAAACACAACAGATTATAACACTGCCGTTATTAGGCAGAAATAGATGTGGCGGTGGTACTTCCGGAGTCGAACCACAAAGAGTTCTACCACCTTAGATATATGTAATATATTTTATATTGATTTCATTATTAATTTTCAAAATGAATATGTAACTAAATAAACTTTGAATATTTTAAGCGTCTACCTGTTGTAGTTATTAATATAGAGCAAAAACTCACGTTTGTTGTATGGAAGCTCCCTTAAATATTTTCATACGAGATAAATTAAACAGGACTAATGAATTATTAGAACTTCTAAAGCTATTTTTGTGACTTACTTTTGATTAACTAAAATTTTAAAAATAATTCTTGAACAACGTTAGAATTATTTATAATCCTTAAACGTCGAGTGTTCCGTCGTAGAAGCTGAAAAAAATTAGACAAGGGACCATATAGTCAGGAGAGATCTGGTAGGTATGTACGTACCTACCATAGATGATATCAAACAGGAAAATGGTACATAATCACTTTAGGTACTATTTAAATTATGTAAGTTGTATCGAGCAGACGACTTTAGTACCAATTGTTTGTACATCAGAGATTTTAATTGTTGGTACCTAAGCGTGTTAGTGATTCCCACGATGCAATATTACGTACGTTTTATGACTGTAACGCCTAGATTCCAAGGAGTTTAACTGAAAATACACTGGAGTTATGTAATTCGTTTCTCTTGTGACGAGTTACTTAACAGGTGTTAATAATTCGGTAACAACTTTACGAGTAACTGTAAATTGTGTCTTATTTAGATACTCATACTTCGTACTCATACTTCGTACTCATACTTCGTTGTAAGTGCATATAACTTTTTGTTTTATGGGTTTTTTCTCGTTTTGGCAGGGTGATAATATATATTTCAGTTGTAAAATTTGTAAAAACAAAAATTATACAGTTTGTGTTTTGAAATAATATTTTCTAAATGCCTTATTCAAATAATAACAAAAAATATTTAAACTTTTAACCGCTTCTTGAAATATCTACGGGGAAACAGCGGATAGTCTTATTAATGATCCAGGTAGATAGTACAACGGAAGGTATAAATCGTTACATTTTTGGTGAAGTGTTTTCGCATAGCAAATTCAAATTTGTTTCTACATTCAAACTGACATGTTATAATTAATAGTTGATATATGATATATACAGAGGTGTTGATCATAATAAATGGTACTTGTATTCAGACTTGTTTTTAGGTATTTATAGATTAATCAAGATGACATTTGATAATGTAAATGAGAACTATTTCTGGTCTGATAATAAATAACTGCACTCATAACGTCAGACTAATTTAGGTAGTTCGTAAACAAAAAACATATATATTTGTATTTTTATTTCCTGTATGTTGTCTGATAACTTATTTTTTTATGTAATTAGATATCTAGTTGAAGAATGTAGCTTAGCTTTGTGTAGAAAAAAATTAAGCAACGTCCAACAGCTTAAATTTTTTATCAAATGAGTTGTTACTAATTGCACTATTGGCTATTCAGCTACAGCAGGTTTTTTATGGCTTGAAGCTCAGCCGGGGCAGGAAGACTATGGGCTAGAAGGGAGAGATGGTTATGGTCCCGGAATTGCCGGATTTCTTGATCTTCCTTCTTCGACCTTACTCCTTGGGCTTAGTTGCTAACACAATTCATATTGGAACAGCGTGTTTGAGTATTATCTCGGCATGTCTCCCCAGGTAGGGGAAACATGAGTCACGCACTGTAACGTGTAGAGCAGAATTCAGTATTAGATGATTTTATTACAGATTGCAATAACACCACACTTAGACGTAGTTAACAGACATTTCGAAGTGAAACTTCTTAGAATTATTTTCTTTAGAAAGAAAGCATTTGTCGGCGCTACAACTGGATGACAACGTAGCTTGTATATGTGCTCAAGTTTGATATGGGCGAGGTAAGATTTCCGAATATCGGCTACAGTGATTACTTAATAAATTTTTGAAAAAGCGTAAATCTTACCTTTTATGAAATATTTCATAAAGATATTTCATTTATTATTATTAAGTTTCATTTCTGCCGCATGTGAAATGCACTCAGCCTTTTTTATTAGTCGTATTTTAACTTGTATAAGAGAGCCAACACTTACAAATAGGATTTAGGTATATAGGATGTATGGGAAATTTCATATCAAATTTTAATGATTAACGAGAAATTTTAGGTAATTTTATGTAAGCCCTACGTCAATTTATTTTCGTCACATCGACCTATCCATTACGATAACGAAGCGAATGGAATACTTTAAGCTATTTGTTCTATGATAAAATTTGACTTTGACAAATAGCTGGTAATCGTTGTCGTCGCTCGTTTGTTTTTCCACTGGAAATTATAGATGGGTATGTAGATTTTATAAGTAGGTAGTTCTGTGGTAGCTCGTAGGGTAGCTAGCGTTGTTGGACTCTGGATGCATTAACGTCTTGGCTATTTCTGCCTTAGTAGCAATGTCAAGCCCTGCTGTGTTCTAGTTTGCAGTATGGAAAGGCAGATATATTCAACAAACGACTTCCAACTTAGTCGTTACGGAGTAAAATACATTCCAAGTCAACCTTTTGTAAGACTTCTTGTAAGAATCTTATCTGGGGTTGATTATAGAAGTCCATGGTCGACAAAAGCTACTTACCATCAGAGGACTACAGACTAATTTGATACTTCATATAATAAAAAATTGTTGTAATCTACATATAAGCATTATTGTTATAATCTACACTATTACACTGTAACTTTTATAACAATATGGTAAGATTACAAGGAGGTAGTGCACTGCAATGTAAGGTGAGGATTGTTCTGATCAATAACATTCTGATTCAGAAGAATATTATTAATGTTATAATTCATAAGTTTTAAGTGCTTTATCATCTTTCTAATATTATTAACGCAAGAATTTGTGAGGATCCATGTGTATCTTTCACGCGAAAACTACTGGTCAGATTTTGCTGAAATTTGGCAAACAGATCGTTTATGACCTAGATTAACACATAGGATATTCATTATTGAAGTAAACGTGAATGAAGCGGCGGAGCCAAGGGTATAATCTACTAATTAAAAATCATCTATTTTAAGATGAGAGGAAAACGTGACCATTTAAAAATAATTTCTTAACAAAACGTGATTCATGCCTTAATAGGTAATTGATTGGACAATCATAAGTAGTTCTTAATAACAAATGTTAATATATTTATTATTCTGTTTAACCTGCAATGGTCATTATACTGTGTAATCGCGTTAAAAGATGTAATTCAATAAAGGACATACGACAAATGGCGACTTTGGTAAGTTTCTTGGAGACATGTTATAGAAACCAAGCAAAAGGTATATAGAATAGAATATTTAGTTATTTATGCACTATTTGAAACAAGTTATGTTTATTTGCAGTGTTTGACGTATGGAAGGTCATGGAAAGAATACAAACCGTGCTTAACTTGTCTCTGATAATAGCATCATTATCTTATCGCAATCAGTTTGTTCCCAAAATTTTCCTCACTTTTTATATCAGTGTAATGCAACGACATTACGATACCGTGACAAATTAGGCCGTTAAGCTTTTATATCTTTAATCGATACGCATTGAAAAATAATCGATTAAAAATTAATCACGGTTAAATCGATTGTGCCAATATAGAGTATCGATATTGATACAATCGATTATATCGACGATGGCACTTCTATCTGATCTACAAACTATGGTAAGTGGCCGCCCATTGGTTACTATAACTTGAGGGATAGTTGCTAAAACTACCATCTTGTCGTTGATGCTCCTAAACAGTTGCTTATACCGCTGCCGCTCAGGTGGTCACTTTATTGCTTGAGCAACCGAGAAACGGTTGTACATGTTCGATTTTATTCTTCATTTATTTTCAAAGTCTGTCGTCAGTCGATTTTTTACGCGTTTGTCTAGATGTATAAGGTACTGAATAATCGCTGAGCAGTATGACACCACCACTACATAATCGCTAAATGTACCAGTTGGTTAAGTAAAAATATTGGCGGTCAGTCTTAGAATATGAACTACTATACGATGTCGTGCAATTTTGGTTCCTCATGGCTGTAATCTTTTTTATGTTTTACTGGTGAGCATAGATCTCACTCCTCAACAGGAGGAACTGAGAAACATACTGCACAACGTTGGTCCAATGCGGAATTCAGAAATATAACTACACATCAATGTACCTATACATCGTGTAGAATCACATTGAAAAGCGCAAATATTTAAACTTCATTCATATTTACTTAGATTGTGTGACTCGTAGAAGTTTGAGGCAACAATATCACCTGTACTAATACATAAGACCAATAATTTGGAATTCATCAGTAAGAAGTTAAATAGTAATACTCAATAATTTTATCAAATATACTGCATAATAGTAGCTACATTAATTTTGTAAGATGAGACGAAGTATCGGAGTGAGGAAGGTTGTAGAAAGCTAAAGACGTATTGAGATAACCGGAGATCAATCAATGCAGATATTAAGAGAGAGTTATGACCTGTAGTCTAACGAATAAAATGATGAAGTTTCGAAGATGAAACATTGGTAGAACATTATGGTAGAAGATACCTACCTATTGAGGAGTTTAGGAATTTAGTCACGGTAGCTTCACCGGGAAAAGAATCTGCATAATATCCAAAATAAATCGTGACTTATTTTTAGTTTAAAATAAACACACAGACAACATCTTGAAAGAAAGAAGATTGATTACAGCTTACGTACTACGTAATATAAACAAATATATTCCCTTGTTTACTGTCTTCGTGAAAATTACGTTTACGACAGTAGATTACGTTATTTACTTTGTACATAGCAGTGACCTTACAGTAAGGTTATAAAGGGTATTTAATGGATCATAGCAAGATCTGCCGCTCAAAGCTGAATAGATAATTTTATCATCTATTATTTAATAGATGTAAAATTGATTTATGAACAGTTTTGGCTACGATTCATAATAATTATGTAGATTCTTTAAAACTAGTTTATTTATTTCGAATCGATTTATTCGTATTCATTTTGAGCGTATTTTTTGTGTGTCCGTGAATGTGTGATACGAACCAAAAATCTGTACCTCAGTATATATTGTATGAATAGGACAATGTTGGATTTAAAGGACACGATAAGGATGAAAATTTGTAGTTTTCTCCTTCGTTGTATTAATGGATGTGTTTTTTTAACAAATAAATTAGAAACGAACAAAAACTGAAGGCATTAAATGATATTTTCAATTTCGTAGTTTGTGGTCTCGACTCTTCTCTATGTGATTTTGGTGTAACCTTGGATATTTGTAAATATAGGAGTAAATGGTATAATATTTTTTTTATATCAATGACACGTATGACACAGATTAAAGTAGTTATTTGATTGCGAAACCCTACTCTGCTTATAATACGATTATAACGTATAAGTCCGTTCGAAAGACAATTCGACAGTTGTATCACCATGCATGTCAAATTTACTTTTGAGCGGAACCGAATCGTCGTGGATGGATGAACAGAATAGACTTCCACATACAAAAACGCGAACAATTAAACCTTTTACTTATACATTCTCGTCTTGTGGAAGGTCGTGGTGGGCATGTGACCTGGTGTAAGCTCACGTGGCATTTGCTGGGAACCACTGCAATTACCTCGGTATATGTGTTGCTAATTACAGAAAACCGGTTCGGACAATTCAACACGTTGCGGAGATAATTATATGTATATTTGACGTAATTCTCCTCTAAACAAATATCATTGGATATTAGCGTCCACTTTCTATTTATTTGTAATTTTCATGTCTATTAAATGTTTAGGTCTTACGACCAGAGGTTTAAAGGGAATCACCCGTCTTAGACATATCTAGATGTTTACTTAATAAAATAATATTTAATGTTACTATCTATTAACTTATACGGAAATTGAAAAAACGAACTTTGAGAACTTTGAGGATTGATTTAGGATAAGATTTTGACCATAAGTGATTAACTTATGGTCAAAATCTTCTGGCTGTATTTTGATAGTCAATATTACATTTCAACGTCAATTTTACTAGAAAATAACGTATTCTATGAAATTAATCGTATTCAATTGTTTTCAAAAGATAAGAAGATGAAAGTCTCTCTTAGGGCCATTTATCATTACTGAGGATCATAACTGCCATGA
This sequence comes from Cecropterus lyciades, assembly GCA_002930495.1. Taxonomy (NCBI): domain Eukaryota; kingdom Metazoa; phylum Arthropoda; class Insecta; order Lepidoptera; family Hesperiidae; genus Cecropterus; species Cecropterus lyciades. The sequence goes on along the minus strand of MOOZ01000112.1, from coordinate 311,191 downwards.
TCTTCGTGGAGTACAGGTTCTGCTGATGGTAATGAAATGAAATATCTTTATTTTGTATACGCCTACGGGGGCACTTACAAATTGTCAGTTACATTTTTTTATACACTACCACGGTATCGGAACACGACATCAATTGAGAAGATCCGGCAAGAAACTCAGCGGACTTGTCTTTTTTGTTTGTATTTGCATTACATCTTTTCACAACGAATGAGATCAGACATTAAGTTGACGATGCTCGCATGTTGCACTGAAAAATTCAAAACCATCACTGCTGAACAATGGAAAACAAGATAGGAATACCAATTGGAGATCCATTTGCTGCACTAAACACCTGCGGCTGAATGTACGGAAGACATTTCAGATCTGCACTGAGTAATAAAACGAGGAATATAATTTATTTATACTTAAGATAAAATAATGATTCCACGTTATTCTGCTTACAATGTGAGGCGTGTCAATCTAGGTTCATGTGTATCAAGCAGAAAATACTAAAAAGTACTGTCACGGAACTTTCTTTAGGTATGGAAAGTTGATGACTTCGTAATAAAGATAGGAATATCAGGGTACCTTCAAGATTCAGTCCCAAGATTCACGTCCAATCAGATGTCTTTACAGATGAGTATTAAAAGTTTAGTGTTTTTTAGTTAGTTTACTGCCTAGAAATTTTAGGAGCAATTCAGGAATGTTTATATTTATACAAATTTATTATTCCAACCACCTATTAAAGCAACACTGGAAAACAAATTTTGAATCACCTTAGAAGTCACGTTGTCAGACGTAGGGTAATTATGGTACGGTATTTTAGTTACAAATTGATCCAAAATGGCCTTCCTTTTAGGCCTTGGCGAGAACAGGTGGGTTTTAACGCACAACGTGAAACGTACCGTGAGAAAAGAATTTCCAACAGCTCATATGTATACCTACTGCTTACTGTATAAAGGACGATGATCGATAAGCCTTGCATGACGCGAGAGGTGATTAACGAAATGCTTTCAAATGTTCAGATTGTCATATACTGTTGCTAAGCAATTATACATATACAAAATTGTGACATTCACAAGACCTGTTGAAAATTTAAAAATACTTATGGGTTTGGTATAATCTTTCGGTATAATTTTTGCTTCTGGACAGATTTTGATAATATTTTATTTGAAAGGGAATAAATTAGGAGCGCTTTGTCTTTAAAAATGGATTTGAAATAATGATTAAATAGATTTCGACATTTGTTGCAAGGTATCGTGAAGAATTAATCATAACCGTTGCCGATTTTACTATGACAAAACATATTGTTATATTCAAATATATTCATAGATTCAAAATAAACGTTTTCTATATATTTATGTTTTGGATACGTATGTATCTACTTTTTAAGTTATGGGCTTCATTAGAAACAATCAAAGGTACAAACACCCAGACCCAGAACGGATATATAAGTACATAATTTCACATTAGGCCTACTCTGAAACGGAATCCGGATCCCAAATTTTCTCGCAGATAAAGTTCCGTAAAGAACATATCAGGAAAAACATGATCAAATATAAATCGATTAACTAAGTTCAGATCAAATGTCCGATAGCAATGCGTACAATGATTGGATGTTTATAGCTTCAAGGCGTGAATTCAAATTGAACATTAAAATCGGTTAATTATAAAGACACCAAGAAAGGATATTTATACGATGAATGTAAGGAACTGCCATTTGTTTTCCTGGTGTCAAATTGTGATACTTTATGTATTTTAAGCACCTGGATCTTATGGTAGTCACAAATAAGGTATTAGTGAATGCTGACTCTGTCGACTAAGTTTAAATTTTCACACCAGAACACAGTATCTTTAGAAATGAGTGTATTGATAAATGACAGGTGACTGCAGTGAAAAAGTATCTTCACACAAGGAAACGCATAACCTATAACTTATATTGTACTTACTAGCCTCTTAAATCAACCTGTAAATGTTGTGGAATATGGAAAATATAAGTATTATATTAATATCGTTATTGTATTACATTTATTTCATAAATCTTCATTCATTTAAAAGATAGTTGACGGACTTGTCCAAGCCAATTAGCGGAATTAGTGTAAATTCATACTTAAGAAATATTACAGTGATGATATTCTCATAATATAGTTTATTCTTCGCATACTCCAAATTGTTACCATTTACAAGCATCGCAAATTATTTCAATCATCTTCGTTTAAAGACATCATCAGTGTTTACAAACTTTTGGCACAAATTGACATAACAAGATGAAGATTAGCACAATCCAGATATTACCGCACTCACCGGTCAAGTCAGTGAACAGCCAGTAATGGCTATTAGTCGGTTAATCAATCATGGAGTTATTGCGTCTGCGAACGTAATTGGTTGCAAATGAGGCGAATTGGCATGCAAATTAAATGGTTAAAGGCATAACGTAATTGTGAAAAGATGTTTAATATACACAAGCTTTTACAATGATACGTTTTCCTTAGGTATGATATTACGCGATGATACTTACACATATAGGTTCAC
>MOOZ01000112.1:289344-307133 GCA_002930495.1 Cecropterus lyciades | reverse complement strand
AAAGTACGTGAGCTAATACGTATATATATTCATCTCATTCTTTTCTCGATTTACTGAAGTTTCACTTCTATCGTGTGTGAATCGCACACACACCTTTTTTATTTCTATTAATCAAAGTAATCACCATTTAATCAATGCATCTTTGCCAACACATTGGTAGCTTCTCCACACATACATGTACACATCTGCAGTAATGCTCATCCCGTTTGGTAAGAAGTTGTGATGAATTACACCCGCGTTAGACCACCAAACAGTGACCATTACTTTTCTAGAGGTAAGTTTTCGTTTAGGGCATTGTTTGGGTGCTGAACCAGGGTCCAACCAACTTGCTGAGTGCTTACAATTATCGAACAGGATCTCGTCACAAGTAACAATGCGGTTCAAAATTCCTTCATTTGTATGCCTGTTGAGCAGTGCAAGGCACGTCTCAACGCGTACCTCGCGCTGGCGATCATTGAGTTCGTGGGGTACGCATTTGTCATGCTTTTTACCTTGCCGATTCGACGCAAATGGATCAATATTGTTTTGATGCTAACATTGAATGCTGCTGCTAATTCAACCGTAGATTGAGTATCATCAGCTTCCACAATCGCCTTTAATTCGTCATTGTCGCCCAAAGTATTCAGACGAACAGTGGGTTCATTTTTCATCAAAATTTCCAGAACGGAAACGTGCAAACCAATAACGGGTGGTGTGTTCGTTTGTAGTGTTCGCTCCGGAAACGTCGTTGATGTTGCGTGCCGCTTGTGCCGCTTTGTTGCCACGACGGTACTCATAATCCATAATTACTCGAATTTTTAACGTATCCATGATGACGAAAAATGTTCGTATGCGATGAAAACAAAACAGTAACTGCTAAACAAATGACGATTTTAGAAAATAGAATTCCATGTTTTTAAAATAAAATAAAATTGAAATTATAATTATCAGCTAAAAAAAATATTTTCATTTGAAATGGCCAGTACGGCAGAACGGCACTTTCATAGGTAAAGACCTAATATTTTTAACGCTCAACGCTAATACTTGCAGCATGCAGCACCTGGCGAATAACGCTTAAAGCGAGAGTTTCCTGGCCCTCAAATTAGTGCAAGACCTTACAAAAAATCATACAACTACGCTTGTAGTCACATGTTCAAGTTAGTTAAGATTATTAGTCAAGATATCGCGTTTAAAAATGCTATCTCTCTAGTAATATAATCCCCGTAATAGGATATGGGAGTTTCTGCTACTGGTTTCTACGTTAACGTAGATGTGTATTCATGACATTATGTTGTGTGAATCATCCTACCGTACATTTACCTACATTATAATAATTATATTTATTATTCTGATAAACACCTGTACTGTTAAGTAAGGTCGACCATAAAGATAAATTTTAATATGTTAGAATATGAATGACTTAAAAACTACTAGTTTGGCTAGATTAAAAATGTACGAGTAGTTTACTCTTACTTACACAAAATTTGTACCGATAAATAAACGTGCATTCCAAAGTACAGAAAAAATGTAAGAGAAGTCGCTAGCTTTTACTTAAGATGAAATCAATTATTGAATAATCTGAACTGAAGAAATACAATCGAAAGGTTGAAAACACAAGACGGCGGAAACGATAACAGTTCTAGATAAGGAAGAAATGTCAGAGGAATTCCAATAAATCCATATTCGTGCATCTTCAATGGCACGGAAGACATCGTTAATTCCATACCAATACGGGAACACTTGTACACAAATCGATTATCAGAACACAATCTTTATTGCGAGGCCATAAAATTCACAATCGATGTTTGTGGAACTATAAAATATGCAATAAGTTAAGCAACGACCGCTTTCCCTGAATAGTCGATACGAATGGAGCTTTCCAGAACAACTTAGTTTGTATAGTACATCTTGGTATAAAACAATGAACATGTAACAGTTTCAAAAGATTTTGAATCTTGTTACAAGGAAGTTATGAAAAGTATTGAGTGAAGAGACGAAACAATAGCTCTCGTAGATTCCCGGCTACGGTGATGAAAAAATATTACGAGTGCGCTCAGAACTGTATACGACATAAATAGAGACGTTGGTATGTTTTACAATAGCTTTTCCGCCTCGTTGATAGAACAATTTTAGAGTGCCTGTAATTTCTGTACTCTCTTTAAAATAATCGTTATTTTTATTTTTAGTGTTTTTTTTTTATTTTATGACATTTATTACATATATATATATACATACCAATTTAGGAGTCCACAGTGGACAAAAAACGTGACACGTAATTTATATATATTTAGATAAGCTATCCCAACTATCAATTTGGATAAAACTGCACACGGTGTGCAAATTGTATTGAAATCGGTCCAGTAGTTTAAGAGTTCATAGCGGACAAACATCGCTCGACGTAATTTATATATATATATATGTAGAATATATATAATAATATATAAAAGATAAGCTATCCGATTTTTAATGTTGGATCAAACTGAACACGGTGTGCAAATTTGATCGAAATCGGTACAGTAGTTTACGAGTCCATAGCAGACAAACAATGTTGCACGTAATTTGTATAGATATAAGCTATCCTATCGTTCAAGTTAGGTCAAACTATATGCGGTGTGCAAGTTTGATTCAAATCGGTTCAATAGTTTAGAAGTTTATTGCGGACAAACAATGTGACACGTAATTTCTATATATTAAGATAAATTCGTATAAGCGAGCGGTATTTCACGTGGTATTTTATATTAAATGGGGCAAATAAAACTTGCCTGTTTGAAATTCAGGAAGACCACTCCTATGTCTATGTCAGTACTCTATGCCTATAGACAAAATGATAAAAGTAACAATTTGACTACAGAATATGTTTACGTGTAACAAGGTCAAATGCATGATAGCGTGTGTAATATTTATTTATTGATTTAATGTACTTTATAAGCATTATTGTTGAAAAATATTAGCGTTCTTCTCCTACATATAAACTATAAGTGTGCCAAATTTCATACTCCTCTGTCCTCGTAATTTTTGTAAAAAGGGGTCCAAAGTTTTTGCTTCACGCATTAATATAATGATGATAATATATGAATATTTGTTAGACCTTTGTTAATTTTTTGACAGGAATTTCCAATAAGCGTTATTTTTTATATAATTTAACCTAGCCATAAGGCAGACAGATAATGTTCTGAAAATAACTTACCGACGCCTATAGACATGAACCCCGGAGTTGTCGCCAATGTCTTGTCAGATTTAAAGGGTAGCTTATTTTTAAACATTTTTTAGGACAACCAATAATTCTAGAAAGGCTACTTAAACTACGTTGTTTCGATTGCAGCACTATATAATTTGTAATTGCTTTCCCTTTTCCAGGTATTAACTTCGTGCAGTCGGCTTTTTGGTTTTATAACAATTCGTTCAATTAATATAAAGGCTAAACAAAGAGATAAAAATAAAATTAATTGGCTCTTTTATTGCCATCAAGTCTACTTTCCTTTTCTGTTTACCTTTTTAAGCGAAAAATAACATTACATGTATTCTTGAAGGTGCACAAAGCTTCACAGTTTAATTGCATTCCTAACTCGTTCATAACCCATAAGATTGAAAATTTTAAAGAGAGTTCTATCCTATTATCGATATATTTTTTGATTTTACTCGTATTTCTCTGTGATCAATCGTGGCTGTCAGCGCTCGCCTCACCAACACTTTCGATCCGATTAACATTATCGATCCATGCAATGATATTCAAATCTACGATTCTATACGATTAGATAGAAGGAATGACTTCGCATAAAGATACCATTTTATCATTAACGGGAGTCCATGCAAAAATCACTATATTATAACAACGCCATACAAATTAATGTAATGTGTTACTTAGTTACTATTCGTTATTGAACCCGCCTATGGAAGTATGACTTTAAAAATATTTACTTAGTACTTTGTTGCAGTTTATCCAGTCGTTATTACTGAAGATATTTCACGTTATATCATAACAACGACGTTCTCTAACAATGGATGCAGACGTCACGACCTGATTCCCCTCGATATTCCAGTCGCTGGGGTTCCAAGTCAATTATATATTACGATCTAAAATTTAGATAATTACCAAAACAGAATTATCATTTAGATTCTAAATGATCTTCCGCCAATTCTGTTTTAGTTGTCTTGTCCAATCAGCAAAATTTCCAAAATTATTATAAAGATTAGCTTAATTCCGCGACTCCGCCTGCTATTGTCACGTTTATCACGGTAATGAGAGAAATTCCGTGTGTTATACCAGGTTATAATCTATGTGCCTAATTTCAACGAAATGCGACCAGTATTTTTGCGTGAAAATTTAACAATAAATACATTGAATTCGCTTTGGTGTAAATGAAGACCTTAATATAATGAACACCTTGTTTATTATATATTGTTTGTGAAAACGCGTTCTAATGGCAACTAGACTACATCCCTCGAGACATCCCTTTACAAGGTCTTTGCAGACAAAAGTTTTGAAAAACTCGTGTAGAAAGATGATTGTCTTTTTATAGCACTTCTATTAAATTAGTTGCTAAATTTGGGGCTAGGAAGTATGGAATGAACATCTTTGTATAATGTTAAATGAAAATGAGTATAATATAAAGTTTCGGTAATTTCATTTCTAGTTATTGTATTTTTGCCAGCCTTTATGTTGGATGTCTTTTGGAATTTAGTTTAGATGTCTATGGAATAGTAGAGATGACGCATTTTCTATATCTACATTAAAATTTCTTGTTATTCTGTATTTCCCTTTTTCAGATCCGTCCTACATTTTGACTTTAAATGTCGTGTAAACTTGGCTTCGGAATGGACAAAGTTGTTCAGTGTTTTGTTCTGCATATCTTATCTCATCTGCATATCACGGTATATCTATCGGACGTGATACTATAATGAGGCGTGTTCCAGTAAGAAAGCTATCACGGCACACTCACCCCGTTTTGAATAGCCGTCCTTGTGGCGTCGATGTGGAACGAGGTCTTGAACTAGATATTCTTGGGTTCAAGGCCGTTTTTTAACAAAGAAAATAACAAAAAATCGAATAAAAATAACCGATGACAATGTATAGTTCTGAAGACGTAACATCATTTAGAATGTATGAAAGATACTTTAAATTACGCTTTTAATAGGACAGACGAAACGACTCACCGAAGTTTACCAATAGGATTTATTTTGTCGATTTTAGAATCGATTGGTCGTTTTTTTAATAATATGAGTTTGTGGAACGGAAGGGTCCAAGATAAACAATCTTGCTGCAACATCAGAACCTTGTAACATTGCTCATTCTAAGGTCAAAGCTACACATAATGATAACAACTTTCACTGAACTGTCACTACATCTGAACCAGCAATAGGGCTAAGAATAGATCGGATAAAAATATCCTTTCAGCGGTCGAACCAAGGCCGTATGAATCTGTTCGGCGTGTTCTTTAATTATGTAAGGTTGGAGCGAGTAATTAAGTAAATTAGCTCCAATTACAGATACGAAGTGTCATTGAGTCAATAAAAAGATCAATGGAAAGGCCGCGGTATGAGATCGGATAACACGGTATTTACATGTAAATGTAAATACTGTTCCTTCATTGTGGCTTTATTGCATGAACGCGTAAAGAGTTTCTGGGGTTAAAAGTAGCATAGGTGGCTTTCTGTAAAATTATTTACATTTGTGTGAAAGTCTAGTTACAATTGCAATGTACAAAGCTATTCAAATGTAGTCCCTAGACTTACTACCCACAGTATTACTCGAGGTCTTAGCTTTCTTAGTGATTTTAAATGCTAAAACTAATGTTTTAGCATTTAAATAAGAAAGCAAATATAATTATTTGAATACAGCTTATATACTCATAAACAACACAAAACAACATAAACTCTTTTTTACCACCCAGAATGTAACTGATATTAGTAATCTCCAATTTACCGAAGTCAAATCGAATGGTGACTTAAACTACATATGGGATATACCCATTTGTAAAGTCACCATTATAAAGCATAAAACAGTTCGTTTCGATCTTTTGAGACAAATAGATTTGTAAAATGGTTACCTTTGGTCAATTTCTTTTCAATATCTTATCTATATGCGTTTATCGAGACTAAATGTATGTTAGGATATGATCGATGCATTTATCCGTCCATTCGTTTCATCGTTACCTCGATTACGCCCACATTTTTCAGCCCGCCACCAGTGGCACGAGCCAATTCGATAAATCTATCGAGTAATGGAATTTAAACACAATCTCTATGTATGTCATCTGTTGGGAAAGACCTATATTGTACATTGTTAATTTGTTTCGAGATAAGTTTTTCACACACGAAAGGTCGTGGGTAATGCGACTGATGCAAATTTCACGTGAGACATTTTAAAGATAATAACTTCTACATAAAGTAGGCCAAACATGCGTTATCATTCCTGAGAGCCTTTGCCGCAATACAAACAGAATTCGTTTATTTGGAAACTGGAGCAAATGTGACCAAATACTCCATTTCCATACTAAAGTATCTCATACAATATGAATGAGTGAGAATACGCACGCCGTACGTAGTACGAATATACACCGTAGATATTGAGACCCGCATAGTCATAGGTATATATGAAGGTTGTAAACAAAATTGTTTGCCAACAAATACAAACAAAGTTTCACAAAATTACACGATATCCGTTTAATTTATGCGTTTGTAATCTCGTACGTTTGATGCAGAAATAGCACGAATAGAATATGTTCGTTAAAAGGTATTTTGTACAACTTTCAGATTTAATTTTTATTCCAAGTATTGAATAAATGAAATATTTGAAACGACGAAACGAATTTGATGCGACTACAAAAAAAAAAGTAGCTTTAGAAGGATAAGTTCAATAATTTAAGAGTAAGACTAGCGCAAGCTTTAAAATTTTACTTAAACGTTTTACCTTGGAATTATACTAGTTTCCTTCATAAAAAAGACTGAAAATGTTATAGAGATTATTAATATACAACACATATCTTTGCTGCTCCTTAAAATTGTAAGTTATAATCAGGCGTAACATACATACATATGTATGTAGATAGTAGCGCTAATATGTCTCGTGTTGTTGATGAATGAATAAATAGTTTAGACGTTAAGTTCTTAAATATTAATAGTATGGTCAAACACTACACGACCGGTACACAAAATAAAGCACATACAAATCATTCGGACAGCATCGTGATCGGTTAATAGAAGAAACTCGAACAGGAAGTGGAACGAAATGCGGAACTTATTGATCATAGAACTTGTTTACTTTTGCGCTGATAATCTGTTAAGTACTTCTGCCGCACCTTTTATTCTATAATAACAAAACTTGATATTTAAAATTAAACTTTAAGTTACGATAAGAAAACACGCTTCAGAATAAGAATCCGAAGCAGAGTTTAGGAAAGTAATGTTTAATACTAAACTTAGGAGTTTCGAACATAAGGTTGAATTTGTAGTAGCAACGATCAAAGGGCCAATAGATTGCGAAGCTTACGTGACCGAGCTCACGAAATAGCCGGAGGATCTATATTTATCTGTTTTTGACATACCTGCAGCTTGGTTCCTAAAAGCGACGAAATCAGGTAGTCGCAGATTCTATGGTACAAAATTTTTAGAACATTTCAAATAAAATAAAAAGAATGAAATAAAAAATATACATGACTAATAGATAACCTCTTTCCATTGGAAAGTCGGTTAAAAATTGTTGAATACGTACTCAATGTATAACTCACACTATTGCTGTTAGAAGATAGAAAATAAGGACACTAATGACGTTAGAAATTGACGTCCAAGCATGAACTTGCATTTCAAAGAAAACAATTATTACGAGGAAAACAAATTAATAAATGGGGACATAATTGTCATGGTATATTTTTTCAGGGTATCAAAGCAGGAACATTATACCGAAGACTACAAATTAACTATTTAGAAGGTGCCCTTTTTTAAGGTCAAATTTGCCTTGAATTTTGTACCAAGATGTAAATCAGAGAACACGCCAAGGTCTCATTTGTTCGTTACAAAGTTTTAATAAAAACAATACTAACTAGTTAAAGTTTTCCATGTTTACGGAAGTTAAATTGATATTTTACCACAAACCGTTCATGTTGACAAATTTACAAAATTGATTACAGTTAAAGAATAAAAAAATAATGGTTGAGTTGTATTATATTTTTGTTTATCGAAATAACTATCGCAGTTTATTGGATATTAAACAAGTGTTAGTTGCACCATATGCATTTATTACCAACCGTAAAACAAAATAGGATTATTCCTCGTAACCTGTGACCTATCTAAGCCATGTAGGCTTATTTCTTAAAATGTTTAAAAATGGTTTAAATGTAAATGGTTTAGATGTCAAAGTAAAACTATTACTATCATAATGAGATTATATTTCAACGCCTTGTGTAAGTCAGTTTACTTTAGCTTAACCTTCAAAGTAATATATAACGTAACACTGCAATTTAACAATAAAATGGTGACGATTTCACAGTTTCGTCTGAGTGTTATCACTTTCTATGCATGCCGATAAAGAGATGTTACAAAAACGATGAAAGTGTAATTAATAAGACAAATGTAATAACACACATTATATAAATATCTAAGAACTAATGCTGACGTCGTTGACATAATACGTGATGAAATTACATTTACCTACAAATATGTCGTAGATCTTGTTAATGAAATACCAAGAGCATCATAATGACTCATTGAAACGTAATGCATTTAGGATTGTAGATAAGTAAAGTATGTATGAATAATATAAAATATTTATTAGTAATCGTTATCAGGATTACAATTTATCATTCAAAGATGCACACGACATACAAATTCCAACTTCTAATTGAAATTTTCAGGAAAAATAAAGTCTCCATATCTTCAAAAGTTTGCAATCAGGTTAATAGTAGAAATTATCACTTCTCTATAGTAACTTCTAGCTAGGCTACAGGCCCCTTGATGGTACATGGTCATATGCAAAATTCAAGTAACTGCCAGTTAATAACATTCTTGCTCCTATAACTAAAACAACATATTAAAATTTATGTGTATGTATATATTGTATTTTTTGACCTAAACATTATCAACGCTTCAGAATAGGTATAAACGACAAGCGTGACGAGAGAAGACCACGACTATTTAATAAGTGATTACTCTCGATTCCTTTGTGTCACATGTTTGGGAGTAGACATAGACCATGTACATAATTAACGGAACTGAAAGAACAGAAGTGTCATTTTTATCGCGGTTTACGCAATAATGAGTTTGCATTGCAATTTTGTACGCGTAATTTAATTTTCAAATTTTATAATGAAAATAACTAAAACCGAATACTTTCGATTGATTACATTGACGAATGAAAGCAACGAAATCTCACGTCAAAATCTTGATATTTGATTACAGTTGTCCATAGGCTTCAGTGACTACGAACTATTTTGTTTATTACTTCAATTACTCATTGATAAAAAAGGATGTGCACGTATGATAAAAATTTTCCGTGATCCAAAACTCGGTGATGTAAACAACACGTGACGATTATGAATCAAGGTATTGCAGGTGAAAAACTGCAGTGTCGGATTGATTAGATAAAACGAATAATATGATTAACATATTTTCAGAAAGAGTGTTACATGATTTTATTTATTTGTTGAATGTTGGTCACAACTTCGTGCTCTTTCTAACGCCGATTTGAATAAAATCAAAATTTCGCAACTTTAAATTTGAATGAAACAAATCAGTGAAGCTGACAAGCAAGATATATAAAATCTATAAAAACATACCAAATTTAAATTTGGTATGTTTTTATAGATTTAAGTTATTGTAATTACTCATCAGTTACGTCTGCTTCTTCTTACGTCTATTAAATACTTCTCAGTTTCTAAAACAGCGTTTTTCCTAGAAATAATTTGTTCCTCAAAATTACTTTCAGTTAAGGTTAACCAACTTTTCGCGAACTTATATGACCTTTTCTACGGTGAAATATTAGTGGATCTCTAGTTATCAATGTTCTTCAGTATAAGATTCAATTCCATTGCATCCACTATCTACGACATGATAATGATATTACATTTAAATTTTAGAATCGCCGCACTCAAGATGCATTGATGACACGTTTTTGACGCAACACGTGTAGAAAAGCTTATTTCTTATGCAATCATTTATTCAGGCTTAGGATGATAACTCACTTAAGCAAACCGCAAATAAGTAGACGACAGACGAGACGGGATAAATGATAATGTTATATTCTATTTGTGTGACATGTCGGTAATATTATTTACAAGGATATCGATATTTTGTGACTTCTTTTACGCTTTTTTGTTTCTTCTCGTTACTTTGTTTGTCTTACATTTTTAAATCTGTTGTACCAAATTTCTAAGAGAATTTGCAGTCACCATTCGTGTGTTTGGTGACCAGAATAGATGAGCAACTTCATTGTAAAGCATATTCTGGAATGTTCGGTAAAATTTTCTTTATCCTGTTTTTTTTCTCCTTCGTCTTTGAACCACGTCACATAAATAAGAAAAATACTTTATTGAAAAATTGTCCGAAATCATTCTGCGCAAACCATTATCAAGTCACGCCAGTTTTATCAATTGTGATTGATTGTCATCCTCTTAAAGCCGGTGAGGCGTCGATTTTGCGGTAACTTTCCTACGGCTGCGATTAGGTGATTGAAATTCGTCGAGTTTATAATCTTGGGTGAAGGTTAACTACACGTATGCAAGTAGTAAATACTGTATTTATTATTGGAAATGAAATGTATGTGATAAAGATGATCAATAACGATTTCATAGAGTTTATGACATTGTGACAATGTCTGGGACAATGTCAATAGTGCCATAATGTTACAGGTAAATAGTTTCATAGTATTAATAAGTCATTTAAGCATACTTATATTATACTTTCCTTCGCCTATAAAGAACTTTAAATTTATCCTTAAACACTTTATGCATGAAATCACAAATATTTACTGGATCCATCCTGGAAGAATCTACATTGTATTTTATGCAATAAATTTCTCGTATCAATATGACATCATGTCGAAGCAAAATTTCGCTAATTGATTTATGGTTACAATGAACCTTGCCTCGTTCATTTTTAACGAAGTCTAAATAGCACTAAACTAGAATTGGTTATATATGTACACATGCTTAATTATGGTAAATAGAATGGACTACTTGTATAATTTGCTGGTGGATGTATATGTTCTGGTGATGCAAAAACATATGAAATAATTGTAAATACATAATATATGCATGGTATTTTACTTTGTAACAAAAGAACTACTTAATATTCAGAAGATAACGTCCATTTGAAACAATAAGACTTTTATAACCCTCTTATTGTTAGAATAACAATAAGAGATATTTTAATAAAACTATCTCCATCCAAGATGATTAATTTAAGACGTGTCTGGACTTTAGACCTTATGGAATTATGATAGTTTCCCCAACCAGGTGGAACGATGATCTGTAGAAGACACAGGAAAACCGTTGGATTTAGAAAGCACATCGGTCATATGCTTTGGAGTGGCGCTATTTATGGGAAGCCTATGGCCAGCAGTGGACCTCGACAGGCTCATGGATAGGATGATAGTGATAAGATCTGATGAATGTTAATGATAAATATAATATGATTTAATTTATCAAGTTGATCTAGTACTGAGCTGCAATGATAAAATTACCCAGTCACGTGGACTAAGTCGCCTTTATTGTTTGTTTGTCTACTTCGCTGTAAAGAGAAACTTTTTACTCGTATTTCCTCGCTATTATGACTTCCGTTTTAACTAATGTCTCACCTTCAGCCTTCCTCCTTAGGAAAGACATGATAAACTAGTATTTAATATTATGACGCTTAATACAGTTGTTTCTTTTAAAACTTGCTTGTGATGTGCATGTGAGTGCTAGTACGTACACTTGCACTCACATGCATTTAGGTTCAAATGCATATATGAGAAAACCCGCGACGCCGAGCGGGTAAATAATGGGTTAATCATGGAAAATCGTTCGAAATTTAAAATTTGATAGATATTCCTCCGGATTTTCACTGTAGGCCTTCAGTGAAATGGGAAAAATCGGGTGGGAAAGTTTCGACACGAGCTGATAATTTATAAGTGGGTTACAATAAAATTGAATTTCTGTAGTATTCACTCCATTGATGAAATTCTTTTGGTGTCCTTGAATAGCACCATTCACTCTCTTCCTGTCAGGTAATTTATGTTAGCTTATCTGTTTGTTGGGTTGGTCCAACGGGCCACAATGCAATGGATAAGTCAATCTCAGTTATGGAAGTATTTTGTATTCAACGAACATGTAATCGCTAGGGAATATTCCACCGGGACAAATCAACGACCTAGGTCGTTGTAGACGGGATCCGTGAATAAATATGTAAATAGACTCCCAATATTTGTAGAGTGGTCAAGGTGGTAGAACTTTTTGTGGTTTGACCCCGAAAGCACCACCGCTACACTTATTTCTGCCTAATAACAGTAGAGCTATACGCTGCTGTGTTCTGGTCTGGTGGGTGTGGTAAGGAAGATATACTTGTCCTAGGCGTTTCAACTTCCTTAAGGGTAGCTGCGTATGTGTGGCTAACAGCGGATAAGATTCTGATCTTATCCGGGGTTGATTACAGATATCCATGGGCGGCAGTGGCCACTTACTATCAGATGGACTGCATGGTAGTTTGCTACTTCCATACTTAAAAAAAAATACGTGAAAGTCATGTATTGTTAAAAACAAATATCATAATATTCTTTCTCGTCTCGTGGATATCGAACGCGGCAACAAATTAATTAAATTATTCATTCGATTCGTAGTTATTCATCTATTGCGATCATCAATACATAAAGCGGAGCATAGTTAGTGGTCTATCAATGGATGAGTTGCCATTTATTTTAGGACACACTTTCTTGCACCACATTTGCAATGGTCCTTTTACGTGGCTCTCATCCAATTAGCGTACAATATGAGCAACATCGCTGACTTGTCAATTTAACAAAAATAAAGCGTATAAATAACTTCAACAGTTTCTATATTCTCCTAATGAATGTAGGCCTCACCTGACTATAGGTGGTTTTCAAATGACATCATGGTTGAGCATGTTGGTAACAGTAACTTTAAAAAAAAACACACAGAAACTGATGTCTATCTTGAGAATTGTTTTCTTTGTCACCTACATCAATACTTCTACTACTCCCGGATTTAACATTATTTATCTCCTACAATATCCACATTAAAAACATATGGTGTTTTTCAAAACCTATCTTTTTATTATCAGTCTATTTGGTTACTTGGTGTATGATTTGTAACAAGGCCACAGATTGGTAGTTCGGTGTTTAGTGAATACACGTATGACCTCTACGCCAACGCGTTAAACGACTTAACGGCTCTGTTTACTATTACGTTGTACCGTATGGCATCTGGTGTGATGTTAGCGCATGAGACGTAACTTTCTAGTGTAGAAACAGTGTAAGAAGAAAGTTACGGTGTGGTGAATATAGTAACAATAAATTTACAGCTAAGCTATTAAAATAAAATAAAAAAATACATTTTCGTTATTAATGGGAACTTTGATTTTAGGCACACATGATAATTGTACATAATACAATTATGGATTTTTTTCAATCGTCATAACAAATTTAATCTTAGTGACAGACATCTTATGCTTATTCTATATGGTGGAACAAGGAACATAAGCAGTAAGGAAGGATTTCGGAAATTCGACAACTCAAGGGCTAACTAGGCGATGGCTAACGATACGTAACCTGTATGTATTTAAATTAGGTCTCCACTTACCGTCAAGGGATAGTCTATGAACTCTTACAAACACTTTTAAAACAGTTTACATTTTTTTATGAATTTACAATCAGGCAGAAATTTTACGTAGTCATTTATATAGTTGTAGTATTAAGTGCGACTCAAATAAGAAAACAAACAATAAATAATCAAACGCCGTGCTATCGTCAATTGACCAAGATATTTGCCAACTGTTTAAGAAACGTGTTTAAGCGGCTCCAAGGCACCAAAGAATCGAGTGTACGTGTTAAGATTATCGAAATTGCACCACCGCTCGCTCGGATGGAATGCTGTTATGTGAGATTGCAATAAAAAATAGAATGTATCTCGCCTATTGGTAAGCTAGAAGGCTGTTTATATATAGTGTGCGAAGTTGAAAAATGTTTTCCATATATCACTATTTTTAAGGTTCGCAGTAGCATAACGAAAAGAAATAGTCGGATTCACTTATAATATCAGGCGATCACCTCAGAAGTAGCAAGGCATCTGTGATCGATTTCAAATATAACCTCTCTTCTGTATGAAGTTGCTTACAAATGGGCGGCAGTCACCACTCACTATCGAGTGGACTGCATGTACGTTTGCTACTTCAGTCTTATAAAAAAAGTAATCTACTCGATGGTTCGTCGTCAACACATTACTGTCCCACTGTTAGGCCATAATCACGCACTAGCCAAGAGTGAATTGGATTATATCTTAGAGAACTCGCTTTTTAAGAAATTTCTGAGTGTGTAGAATTTTTCACGATTTTTTTTGTTCTCTCAATCCGCGATACAAAATGCTCTCGCTTTCGACCCTATTGTCTGAAGACCAGTACATAAGACTCCAGTTGCGATTCTTAGGAGAACGGAGCCTTCTGCGCAGCGCCGAGGATGGTCACCGTGGGTGTGGAAGTTTAATGCGGGACTTTACATGGAATTTTATGAGGGATATCGTTACTTTTTATTGGTTTCCAACTCAAAAACAAAAAAAGGGTATGCCTAGCTCCATTGATTGTAGACTCAAGTGAATTGCACCCAAGTACTTAGGTACTACACTAGTTTCAGTGAAACATACAATCACATTTGTGTAGTGAAGGAGATGAATATATGTCAAGAGAAAAACGATGATCGGAACACAGTGGTTAGCAATGCACAACACGATAGGTCCATGCGTTTACATGTTTATCTCTACCTTACCGCTATGTTTAGAGATATCTACCTACCGAGCTAAAATAAAATAGGGAGACTGGATAATCGTTACGTTCACGAGCTTAACAATTTAAATCCCGTAAATAAATATTTTTAATCAAAGAAATGGTCTGACTAAGATAAGCGGTACCCTTACGTTGTAGTACAATTTTAACGAGCAAATATTATATTTGTAAATATTTAAAATATGTATATTTAAAATATGGGTGTAACTCGCTAGAATTTGATGGCTCATCTGTAAATATTATTTTATTACTTTTTAATTGTTTGCCCACTTATCCTTATAGACAATTTTAAATTTAATTTTATATCTTTATATGATCACAAGTTAGATAAACATGGTTTAAGTAAAGTTTGCAGTTGTACAGCTTTATAAGTACCTATTGTTTCTGTTGTTAAGCTATTGTTAAAAGAGTATTTGATGTTAATAATATAAGATTGTAGATACATAAAATTATTACTTTGATAAAATGATTCAATTTAATACTACAAAATAAAACTTCGCTGTAAAGAGGTAAATAGTATAATTAAAATGAATTAAAAATATACGAAAATCAGGTCGAGAATTTCATGGAATAACGGGTTCGAGAGTAAAACTGCTTTGTTAAATTTTACATTTGAGTCTAACGCACAGAATCTGTGCTGTCCTTTGGATGCCGGCTGATTTACGAATAAGGCGACCATCTCGATTCTCAGAATTTGCCGTTTGAAGATAGTAGAACGAGTATAGTTCGACCGGGATGGTGTGATTATCGGTCACATTGATATGAGGCGAACATCTTAATCCAACTACCAACCGAATACCAACTAATCCGTAATTGACTTCAGATAGCACTCTTGTTTTGTATGAAGTTGTTTACAGGTGTCCATGGGCTGTAGTAGCCATTTACCATCAAGTGGACTCCAAGCTCGTTTTCTACTTCATTCTTTTCAAGTACCTACGTACATATTATAAAATCAAAATTAACTGCCAACTTGGCACAACACAGCATAATTATAATTTAAAACATTTGCATTTACGACATACGCATACATTAAAATATAGTCGTACCTACTCGAATAATTGCTAAGTATGTTCACATTTTCGGGAAGCTTCAGTAATCAACCCTAAATACGATTGAAGATCTACTGAAGTTAACGCAGATGCACTGCTAAGGTTGAGGACTAAGTTGAAATGTATCGTGTATTTCCCCTGTGCCACTTTTATCAAACTGTTTTATTTATAAGACATTTGAGCAGGTGACATCATGCAGTCCACCTGATAGTAGGTACATGATCATTGGCGAAAATTGACCTCTACATCAAACTCCATTTAGAACAGTGGCTTCTTCTGAAGCCTTATCGGCTTATGTATTGCCGCTTCAGAGAATTAAGATAGTCTCCTCATGTGTCAGTCAACTGGCATACACTGACATACGTATGACACTATAAATAATTACGTCTACGGTCGTACCAACCATACTCGTTTTACCATCTTCCAAATGTTTGCTACTTCTATTAAATATTTACATCACATAAACGCTCTATAAATAGAGTAATGTTTACGTCAGTAAGTCATTATTGAATAAGTAATATGGTATGATTAAAAACCCATTACGAGTTAATGGAGTAATAAAGTTATCGCCCACATGCCTTGCCATTGTCATTCCTTATCTTCTATTTTGAATTCTGTCCCTTGAATACAATATCCTTTTTGTTTTTTCAAAGTTGAAAAATGTGTCAAAACATTTTGCTTTACTCTTGACGTTAAAGTTTTACCTTTAATACAAGTAAATAAATATCAGTATAAGCTTTTATGTCCTATGCAGTGAATCTGAGCTCCTTATGAGCGCTTCATTCTCATGTAAAAGCAACTCTGGCTGTTGAAACAATTAAGTTACATGCTTGTACACATCCAACTCTTTTAAGCAGTGCGTTGTTTTCAGTCATCATTACACTTTTGTTATTTGTTTTAATAAAATTATGCTTTTTCAGCTTATATATGGTTCAAAGTAAATTGGGAAGTTGTGAAGCTAACAGCTTCACAACTTCCAACTGTCATAGTAGATTTTTTATATGGATGATTTTATGCACTTTCATTTAAATTTAGTTATAGATGATTGTGATTATTTTCAAACAGTGAAAATTTAGGGGACGTAAAAAATAATCGATTCTAAGAGTGGGCGGTAGACTTAACAAGCTAGAAAACGTCTGCAATTGACATCTAATATTTTCAGAGTAAAAACTGAAAACTCAACTGGTTTCTAGGTACTCAATGGAAACTTTGGTTACAATAATTTACTTTTCATTTCTCCAAAACTGAATAACAATTAAACATATGTATGCAAATTGCACACATAATTAAAACAACCAACAACCTTGCCGATAATAGACCCAAGAGGTACCTATATTATTTTACGCTAGAAATATTTCTATAAATTATATAAGCTATCAAATCGCTTAGACATAATGATTAGTTGTTTCATTGTTAATCTATAATCCTAATCTATCGATAAATTATATGTATGCTTACTTAATATTAAGCGAAATATGCGAAGTATTTATATCGGCCTTGTAAGTACAGAATAACAGCATTCGCTCGAATATTAAGCATTCCGTAATCCGTAACGTTATCATTAAAACAAGGTTGTTTAATGAATAGGAATTTAAACCGCTAAATGTATCGCGTGTGTCTTTACGCGTCAAATTTGTACCACATGTACTTGTTCTGTGTAGCGGTCGTTTTAAAATAAATATTTCTTAAGGAACGTACCCAAACCACGTGACCTATTTTTGACGAGTTTTGACTCCTCTTCCCGCTCCGATAAAATCTAAAATACGAGTAGGTGCATAG
>MOOZ01000112.1:278761-289116 GCA_002930495.1 Cecropterus lyciades | reverse complement strand
GTGACCTATTTTTGACGAGTTTTGACTCCTCTTCCCGCTCCCCTTGGTAATCCGTGGTACATAGGTAGACCCCTCACCCCTCCTTCTAGTTTTCGTAGTGATTCATAAATACGGGGTTATCATTTTTTGTTAAAAAAGCGCGAGATTTCCTTTACGACTACGTGACTATATTGACTACGTGACTTTTCGTCAAGTAGTCAATATAGTCTAAGTAACTTAACCTAACCCCCCCTACCTGTGACCAAGCGTGGTATTTTGAAGACACCCCTTCCCCTCAATTGATCGCGTGGTTTGGGTGTGTTCCCTTACTGCTTACTTTTATATGTGGCGACTATCTTAGTTTTAGAAACGCATCTGTGACTTTAGATAGAAACCATGTTTTGTACGAAGTCGCTTAAAGATGACCATGGTTGGCAGTGACCTCTTACCATCAGGTAGATTGCTCGTTTACTTTGCCTTTTAAAAGTTATACGAAAATAATAATAACAACAGAATTACACGAAGTACAGAGCATTATTTAAACATTACCAGTCGCATAGTTGATTATCGGCTTTATTATTTTTAGATAGTATAAAATATTTATATCATTTTATAAGGTGCATGCCTAATTGGATTTTTAAGAAATAATTAGACTTTTCTATATCATTTAATTAATCATTAATTGATAAATATAGTGATTTACGTATCCTCCAAACGAAAAAAACCCAAATATGATTTTTAAAATTGGGGCTGACTAGAAGATTCAGATTCAGCTTACTTGTAGTATTCCATAATCAGGTTTTTCTAGAATTGTTGTTTGCGGTTATTCTATGGCAATTGTCGGAAATTTTGACGAACCATGCATGACGACGCTTACATTTAACGAAAGGAAAATTTCGTGATGTCGTTATTACGTGCAGTTTAAATAATCTTTTATTATTAGATGAATAAAAAATTATGTACAACATACATATCAATTCTTTGTCGGTATCTAACACAAAACACATACTAATATGGTCAAAGATCATTTGAAAAGGGTAAAGTAGAATTTTGATAATTAAAGACTATGGTTCCTAGAATATTCTCAAAAATATTCATTAAACAGAATTATAAAACTAGAATATATTTGACGTATCTTTAAAACGTGGAATATAAAGTGAAAAGATAAAATCTAAAATAGGAGTAGGTGCATAGTTGAAATAATTATGTAAGGGAAACGAACAATAAAATGTTTATGTACATTAGTGTTTAAGATTTGAGATAAACACTTTTTATATCTACATGAAAATAAGTTCAGTACGGAATGTCGTGAAACATCTACTTAGGTACTATGACGTGAAACATGTTTATATATATTTTTATAACGATAGCTTTTTTTATTATTTAATGCAGTGTGCCGTGTGATGTCGCTCTTGAATAGAACCACTCCCTCTTTCCCATGGACGTCGTAGGAAGTGATTAAGGGACAAATTCCATGAGATGGGCAACAGCGTTTTCCTGTGTAACATCAATTCCCATTGCGATCAACAACTCGCATGTTAGGTGAGGTGACTATTGGCAAAACCTGAATTTAGGTGGTATATATTCATCAGTCGACCTCAAAAGTCTAACGAATGGATGGAGCTGTAGCGTTTAATATAAAAAAAATTACAACAACTTAAGTACTTGCGGATATCAAAATTCATAAAAAATAAGTTTTATCACGAGATATGAAACGTAATATTTCTTGAAGGTATACCATAAATTCACTTCGTAGAAATGTTAATCTTAATTCCTATTGGGATACTATATGGAATACCCCGAATGAGACTTAATTCACATTTCATTATAATCCATAAACGTGTAAGATAAAATTAATATGATAATATAGGTGCTTTATAGTGGAATGTAGTGTAATGACATTAGCATAATTGATTGCCACCAATTGCCGCTATCTACGCCTATCAATCCACTGGGTATTAACGACGCAAAGAACCGAACAGCTTATCACAATTAATACGGTTTGTAATAAAATTATACATTTTATAGATAATAAGTAGTTACAATAACAATTTACTTTCACTCTAACTGATATCGCTTGTAATTAATTAACGTAAAATAGATGTTTCAGTTAAGTACACTAATTTGCAAGAATTGGAAATTAGAAGAAATTTGCGTGAAGGAATGATAGTTGTCGGCTCATCTACATATGTGGTGATCTTAGACCGAAAGAAGCAATGAATCTGTGATTGATTTCAGATAAAACCTCTGTTCTATATAAAATTGCTCAAAGATGTCCATGGGCGGTAGAGAAAATTTATCGTCAAGTGGTCTGTATGCTCGTTTGCTACTTCAATCTATACATAAAATAAGTGTCTGTTTGTAATATCAAAGTAACAACTCTTTATCGAATGAATACGGAAGTATATACGACACTGATGACAAAACATCAATTACTAAAATTTTTGTCTGTCCGTCTGTATCTCTCTTTGTTCTGGTTTATCTCTGAAACTGGACCAATTTTGACGGGACTTTCACTGTTAAATAGCTGATGTCATAAGGCGTAACTTAGGCTACTTCTATTTTAGAAAATGGATTCTATTTTAGAAGATGGAACTTAGTGTTCCATTATTCCATTCCATTTGCGGCTTTTTGGTTTAATATTATAGCATTGTTTCAGAGAGGACTCAGGAATCAGTCTTATCAATCTATAATGTTTAAATTGTATGAGGTCTAAAACTTTGGCTATTTGTAATTATGTCAAGCTACATTTTTTAAACGCGGGTATAGCTGCGGGGCTCATCTAGTATTATATAAAAACACTAGTAGCAAACAAGCATGCAATCTCCAAGTCTAAATGAAATCTCAACTCCGTCGATGTTGTTGATCGATGTTGATTAAGTAGTAAGTAAAAGTAGCAAGTAATCAATACTCCGGAGTATTGATTACTTGCTACTTTTGAGGCTTCATTTGGAATGTTTCTTGTAGGTACATATACCCGTCAAACCACACGCTTTAAACTGGTAACACATTCCTTATCAGGTTCGCATATAATCTATGATACAAGCTATGATACCCTAGGAGTTAAATTATCAAGATGATTTTGTTGTTCTTATAAAAATATGAGTATTAAGGAATTCATAAGGATAAATTGAAACATTAGATCAATAGAACATTAGATTATTATCTATCAGCGTCAACGTTTTATGTGGAATGAAAGATAGTCAATCTGTCATGAAAAATTATGATCCAAAGTGGAGGGAAAACAATGAACGTGACATAGATATCGTATCCAGTACTAATAGGAACGGCAGATAACGGTTTTAGATAAGATAATGAAATTCAGTCATTCGTGAGTTTAACATAATATGACGTCATTGTCATAAAAGATACAAAAGACATGGATGAGATAAATTTAAATCAGTTAATCAGGTCTGAAATATTTGAAGGCCATAGGTTCATGCTATAGTCTTTATCACAAGCCAAGTTCGTATAGGCAAACTCCATAAACTTGTAAGAACGTAATGAAACCGACATAAATAACTTTTCTATATTGATTTTGTTTAAATCTGCCAATTATTTCTGCCTTGTGTTAATCGTAGCTTTGTTTCGTTGAAAGGTGTGGTAGGGAAGATATATTTATCCAAGGCGATTAGACTTAATGCTCAGTGGTAGCAACACGTCTGTGCACGAAGTAGCAAACGAGCATGCAGCCCATCTGATGGTAAGTAGCTACTGCCGTCCATGGACATCTGTAATCAACCCTAGATAAGATCAGTCTAGTAAGTTTCACCCAAAGTTAGCCACAGGTGCGTTGCTACCCCTGAGCACTAAGATAGAATGCCTCGGTAAAATATGTCTCCCTTACCAACCCTTCAGACCAAAACACATATAACCCATAACACTACTGTTATTAGGCAGAAATAGGTGTAACGGTGGTGCCGGAGTCGAACTATAAAGAGTTCGACTCCGGAAGCACCACCACAAAGAATGTGTGACTAATTTCACCTGAGATTTAATAACGTATTTCCATGGGCGGTGGCGGCCAATTACTATCCAGTTACTATGAATTTTTTTCTCTTTTGAAATTGTGGACCAATCTCACGTAATTTCCTCACGATGAAGTCGCGAACAGATCCTATTTACCTTCCATTACGCAAACAACTTGAATATAAACATTCGCAAACGCTTTCTACACTCATAGCCCCACAGTAGGATTTTCTCCTGTGTCGTGGGTGCCATGGACACACAAAGACTAAACTCATCATTCAGATGTCTGTCTGGCCGGGGATCGAACCCGGGACCCGTTGCGTGTCAGACCGGTATGGTGACCAATCCGCCACGCGGGTCGTCATAATAATTCAAGTTATTTGGATTTGCACGATACTAATATTCGTATATAACATATTAGTTGAGTATTATTTGTAACACCAGTTGAGCGCGACAGTACGTCTATTAAAGGTCTGACTCACGATAGTGTGAGTGAAAACTCGACTATGCCGAGACGTCGAAGGCTACCTCCGTAGCACTGAGGTCAGCACCTCACTTCCGACGTCCACTCGGATCTGATAATGAGAGCGGTGATAAAAATAACAATCGTTTTAGGGCTGCACTGAGTTAGTTACATTTTACTAGGACTAGCAGTACCCGCGACTTCATTTGCGCAGACTATAATATAATCTATCAATCATTAGACTTATGAGATCTAGTGCTGTACAAATGCTTTCCCTAATGAGGGTTTCGTTAATAGTCACCGGCTTCTGGCTTTAGTGATGGCGACAGCAGTGGATATTGATGCTATTTCACCTATTTTACATTCAAGAAAATAAAATTTCAAAAAAAAAAATAGTAACTTTCACCTGCAATTAAAAGCCTAAATCTAAAATTTTACTTTCCTAACTTAAAAACCGTGAAATTTCTATATAGAATTTCAACCCCCTTTTTGGTGGATCTATGCGTCATGGATACCCTCCTCACACACGTTACACCACACCTGTCTTTTTCTAAGTGGCGAGGCCACGGGCACTCTTTTGTCTTTCCATGGCCTGGCTGGTGTTAGACTTGTTATGAGATCACCTGAGTTATTTTATTAGTTTTTTTTTATGAGGGAGATTAGTTGCTGTCTCTATCTCCCGCTCTTTGGAACCTTGAAAACCCCGTTGAGAATTTCAACTCCCATTTTAACCCGTTCACAGTGAAGTTTCCAGAAAATCCTTTATAAGTCCTTGCCTCGCCTATTACATTATCTCTACCAATAGAGCTTAACACTAAGTACCCGACGCCGTGGGAGCGACGCCTGGTTTTGTGGGATTTTCACCGCAGTTTAACCCTGGTGGCCGTCCTCAGCGCTGCGCGCAGGCCTCCGGGATCTCCAATAAAACACAACCGGAGTCCTTCGAGCGTGACTGGACTGGATAGTTCGAGTTCCCACTCTTACCGCCCACGATTCCGAAAGGCCCGTTTTATCCCTATTCTGATCCCGGAACTACCGGATGATGGTAAATCTACCCCTAAGAGGATGTAATGGAGATTAAAAGTTTTTTAGGAAATCCATTTTAATGCAAGCAATATCAGCCAGCGTACACACCACCTCCTTACAACCTGGCGTTGCTCCTACGGTGTCGGGTACCTTTTGAAGGTGAAATAGATGTTACATTATATCAAACCACAAAGCTAAATCCTAATTTCCATTGAGTTTGCATCAAATTCGACGGACTTTCATACAAACTTTCATCCCTTATTTAACGCCTTTACGGGTGGAATTTAAGAAAATCCGTTCTTAGCTGACGTCTACGTCATAAAAGGAACCTCTCTTCAAAATTTCATGTTTCTACCTTCAGTAGTTTAGGCTCTACGATGTTTACTCAATACGTGAATGAACATCCTTTTGCTTTTATATACATATATTGATTATGATGCTTTCTACACGAATCACCTTAAAATAAGATTCCGTGTGGCAGGTGGCATTGACGACGACACAAAAAAATTGCCATAGTCAAAATAGCAGTTCATTTCTTTTGTCTTGCCTCAAGATCGATTCAGAAAGCCGGAACCAACTGCTATTGGACCTATATGGTTACCGCCCTACGATTAATTCCTCAAATACAATATGTAGTACAAATTTCAAGTTGTGTACAAATATCTCCGATATCACACACGAAGTCGCAACATCGCCAGACTGCACATGTTTTGCAACATGTGTCTTACGAAGGATAGTAAACACATTTCTATATATTCATGTTCACTTGATTTTAAAGTAGTGAAAGTGTAAAAAAAGTAACAATAAACCAGCGATTTATTACTAAAATTATCTTATAATCATGGGCGGCAAAGTTTAATTAAGGATCACCCTATGCTAGATTTTCGGAATAAATATACTCTGAAATTTGTCGAAAAAAGGGCGTCTTGAATGAAGAATATTTACTCTCTCGCCTATGCTAAGGGAAGGGTCCGAACCCCCTACACCTCCAACCCCTACAGTACAATACACTGGCATTTGAACAAATGATGTAACCGTTTGGCCATACTGTACCTACAGCCTGACATTCAAACAAACAAATGAAACACATGTTTGTTGTTGAGCCAAAAAATGTATTAATTATCGTGTTTTTACCAATAAAAAATTAGTCTTGTTGTCGAAGTGTCAACCCTGATGCATACTAAGATTAACTGTAAAAATCTTGGCCCAATCTTAGCTTGTTTTGTTTCCTTATTTACTTTGAGATAACTTAGTCGTGAACAAACAAGATGTATCAAATAGATAAAAGAATTTAAGTAGTATTACTACCGGTTCAGATAGCGTATATAACACTATCGCACTATAGATGTAACTAGTGAGACATTCATTCTTTACTTCACTTTTTTTAACTACCGCGAATTCGCTAATGAGGCGACCCAAATCTGTCTATAGGAAAGAATATGTATTTAGCATTCCTTGGACAGTTCACATCTTACATAATAAAATTGCTTCTCAATTTCAATTTTGAACGATTCGCCATGCATACATATATTCTATATATTTGATTCAAATAAGGCATTTGATAGGACTGGTTTACAACTAATATAACTGGTTTTAGATATCAAATCGAACAAAGCTAGATGAATTGTAGAGCTCTATGACAGAAAGTGTTCTATAGATTATTAAACGTAAAAAAATTTGTCTATGTATGTTTTCTCTTTTTTGTCTGTTTATCATTGGGCTACGTGAAAAAAAAATATTCACTTTCCATCGTTGTTGATAATAAGGATTAAATGGATATTTTTACGATATAGGCAAAAATACTAGTTTCTGTTTTATGCTCTTCCAGTTTTTTTACTGACATATTAAAAACTACTATAAATTATTAAAAAATATATGAAGTATATTTATTAAATTATACATAGATCATAAAACATGTCATTTTAATTTCATGGCACGTTTGCACCCTTACATATGTTATTTAATGTGATCTGACTACTTGTATTTGTATATTAATGACATATTTTACAAAGAATGAACGGTAGTATTGGCAGTCACTAAATACCACAACGGTTTACTTGCACTACAATACAAATTTTATGAATGAAATGCTTTAGTAATACATTTTTCAAACCACAATCACGTTAACTAAATAAACATTAATAAGTATGTACATGATTTATCCTCGTTTGCGGAAAAGCAAATATGGTTAGTTTGTTTGTAAATCTAAATACTCTTATGCTCACTGAAGACCGTATTGGGGCGTGGTGGAGTATGTTCTAGGCTTCTTCCAGCTCGTCCCTGTAGTTCCGGGATCAGAATAGTGTTACGGTATCCTCTGCCTGTCGTAAGAGGCGATTAAAAGGGGGCTTCCGGGGTTGCGGGCGGCAAGAGTGGGAACTCGAACCGTCCAGCCAGGTGACTCCGGGAAGGACGGTGGTACATGTGGTTGCATATCGTCGTAAAGACCAGACGGTGCGGTGGGCCCAGCCGTTCACCTTAGTGGAACTCGATGGGGCAATGCGCTCAGAGGAATCGGGTTGTGTGCCTTTGGCGGAGTCCTCTTCGCAGCGTCTAGAACGGCCACCGGAAGGGTTTTAGTGCGGTAAAAATCCCACATAACTAGGCGTCACTCCCACGGCGTTGGGTACCTTTTGAAGGTTTCCCCCTTGAGAACAATAAAAAAAATGCTTCACCCAGCTGTGGAAAGACACCCGTGCCCAGCAGTGGGTCCAGCCCAAAAAATGGGGCTAAAGTCGATATAACATCAATATCGACTTTTTAAAAATATTTACGGATGTTCAAAATAAATTAAGATTGAATTCCTCATATAGCTGTGACACGCATTTAAACATTGAATTTAATTTTGAAAACATAACATTCAATTGTAAGAAGTTTGTAATTTGTAATAAAATTAGGACTAAAATGTGGATAGTAATATATTTTTATTCCTTTTAAATTATAATGAATGATATATGCGATGTACAGACACGCGAAACATTTAGATTTTTATTATACTTTTGAATGGACTACTTCTAGCTATGTTCACGCCTGTACCGAACAATATCTAATATCTATTATTAAGTATTACGTATATAAATAAGTGTTGATCTTTTTGTGATCATGTCAAACATTTTATTATTTTTTTTGTATGATACAGTATACAATGCAGTTATACAAGACTTATATGTAATAAAATACGTATTGGAATGTAATTGCTTTATACCAGAAACATTACTTATATGACAAGAATATCATACCGTAACGTGTACAATCATCCAAAAGATGGCAAAAGTCGGAACTTGAGACACACTTGTAATATTCGTATTTATTATATGCTGAGTAATTGTGCTGTAAATGATCTTTGATTCTTAAACAGATTGCATGATTTACGAACGTTTTTTTTTCTTTACTTATTTTGATACAATTATGAATATACTTTAATAAAAATAAATTATATTATATTTAATATAATGTAATTTTTATGTCTATTGACATCGCAATATTACCTCCATTTAGATTATGATACTTGAAACGATAGTTTTCAAGGGTATCTATCTGGTAATAATTCTCGTTTTAAACCAATTTACATACATTCCCATCAGGTTATTCGGCGTATGCAATCAAAACGACGGCAGCCCTAAGTAGACATTTAAAAACATACAAAAGGCGACAGCTCGTAAAAGCACATTGACGAATTGAACGAATCCCCGGCCTAAAATTAAATGTATTTCGTTCCGAAAGAGGCCGTCAGTCCTACGGCTAAATGTAAGTATAAAACCAAAACAGGTTTACAACTCACATAACCATTTCAATTCGAAGTACGAAGTACCTACGAGACACAGAAAAAACATACGAATCATGATAATAATGTGGTAATTATATATGTACTTACGTTTATAAAGACTCACTAGCATTAAAAATTAATTAATCATGACGGTTTTACCGGTGAAGGAAATCGTCTCTAGGTAAATCTACATATCTGAGAGTTCACGTGTGACGTCCACGGATGCGTTCCGCCGCTTACATTCTTCTTATTCTGAGAGACGATCTACGCCCAGCAGGGTGACACTTGATTACGGCACTAACATCTTTACGAATCCCTACTTAACAGTTCCTTCCTACAAAAATACAGTTGTTTGCAGGCGGTCATAATGTAACTATTCAATTCTAATATGATATATGGGGATCCGTTGTAAAAATTTATAAACCACCCATTGAAATTATCGAATGAGGAGCACATACATGGTATTCCACTTCCAAGCTTTTACGCTTATTGATTTTTAGGGTTCCGTGGCCAAATGGCAAAATTCGGAACCCTTGTAGATTCGTCATGTCTGTTTGTCCGTCTGTCCGTATGTCACAGCCATTTTATTCCGAAACTAATGGGCCTACATAGTTGAAACTTTGTAGGTTGATGTATTATTCTGGTAACCGCTATTCGAATTTTGAACAAAAATAAATTAATTAAAAAAAATTAAAGGGGGCACTCCATACATGGAAGTGAAACTATTTTTTTTTCATCAAACCTATACGTAAGGGGTGTCTATGTATAGGTCTTTAAAAATGACACGAACGTTCCTGAAATCATTTTTCGTCAAAATCAATTGTTTGATAGATACCTGTAACTTTTAAAATAAATAATAAATAAAAATAATAATATATTTTGTTTTGTCTGCTGCTATTTAATGATAATGCTACGGAACCCTTCGCCTGCGAGTCCGACTCGCACTTGGCCGGAATTATTAAAATTTTTACGACGACGACGGCAGCGACGCAAATTCTATAATTCACGGAACGTCTATGAAGTAGGTGCGGGACCAATGAAAGGCTAGTACCATAAAGAGCCTGTTATGGGTTAAGTTTTTTAATATGAACACTTTTTACAACGTATAAAAATATGAGAAACTCTGAATCATTAAATATGTAAGTACCTATG
>MOOZ01000112.1:266195-278434 GCA_002930495.1 Cecropterus lyciades | reverse complement strand
CTTCTTGGTGCCAATATTTATAAGCTTATATAATAACATGGATTATCAAATCATTATTAGGTATCTACACTATCTCCTACTTTTATAGATGTATTATAACATTCGTAACAGAATGGCTCCATATCCACGTATGCAAGATCAATACCTCGCTGTCCAAATCGCGAGCCGTTAAAAGCCGGTATCGATAAAAAGTTTTTAGGTGTGTATACGTTTTACGAGCATAATCAATACTCATTCAACCTACTAATAGTATTTAAGGTTTTGTATTAAAACGTGACGAGATGTCTACGAACTCGTGTAGGCGAGATTCACACCCGAGTCTTACTCAAACAATATAAGCTGAAAATGCAAAAAAAGCGTCAATAAACGAGTGTAAACTCGCATTGTGAACAGGTTTCGAACCAATTGCTCGAAGCTGCGTACGTGAAGCGAGCGAGTCGCAAGCGAGCGGACCGCGGATCGCCGGAGTAGAGGACATACCTGCCTGTTGGCGCCGGCGTGACGCGGGGAGCGAGACGAGTGAGGTCACTCGGTGCATCGGCACGGCCGCGGTTTTACCGATATCGATATAATTTGGGTGGTAATAAGCTAACAATCCGCTCACGAATAGCCTGGGTGCTTTCCTCTAAAATTATGTGTAATTTCAATACGCTAATTGTTATAACACGAATCGAAACTTAGTCTCTTTGATCCTAAATATGTAAAATCACTATCTGGTAACGTAATAGAGGTCGTTATGACCATGGATATTTGCAACATCGAAACAAACTGATGGAACCCGTTTTTAAAACCGAATGTTTAGTTAACTGAACTTTCACCTAAAATTTTCGCGCAAGAGTGTCAGACCACCATAATAAGGAAAGTCTCAATTGTTATGTGTGAAGCAGATTCTTCGCCGAGTGTTGATAAAATAATGCAGTGGAGATCTAATAAAGATGATCGGCAGAAGTCATCATTCCAGAAATGACAAAATGCGCTCAAATGTACTGGCTTGGATTCTGTTGTTGAATGCCATTAAGCATTATTGCACGCATTATTGTAGATTAAGCTCGTAATGCAAGACACGAGACACTATAAGTACGTGTTACTCCGTATTACTTTAGTTATCTTATATTTATCATTTAAATAATTTACCTCTTACCATATTTATAACGTCTGCGTAATGGGAAATAAAGCCCTTGGAGGCTACAATAAATAATTTACTGTGTTCTATTTATCGAGCGCTAGAACTCGATACGTGCGATAACACAGTGTCCTCACTAGAGAGGTCAGGCGCGCGGTGGGGCGGTCCCTCCGCCCGCGCGCACGCTCCCCGCGCCGCGCTCGTATAAATGTACCGGCGGCCACGCGCGCCGCGTCTATCGTTCCAACGCCGCCGTGTAGTCGTGTGCTCCTTTAACCGCGAACCCACGCGCACCAAATTGTGAAAGTGCTCCTTGTGTTGCGATTTCTCGCTAGTGAGAGTAACCCAAGCGCCATACCGACCCAACACTCACTCGCTAACTAATTCAGTGTAGGTGGTGGGATTGTCTTGCGAATACAAGAGGACAGGGTTCAATGGAAGCCAGGTTCGTGACCTGCCGGAGTTTCCAGCAGATCAAGCCCCCGGAGAAGAGCCTCGCGCCGCCACCGACGGTGAAGGGGCTCCTGTCTCGCTTCGGGAGTCAGGCTCAGGCATTGTTCGCGCCGAAGAAGCAAAGATTCGGCAGTTCGGTTGCAATTCATAAACTACGCGAGACCAAGTGGTTTAAACACGATGAACAGAACATCCTTTGCGCCGTGCTCGAGTCCGGATTCGTGTTGGAAGTCAGAGCTGAGGACCCGCTACCGCCAGACTCCACACTGTCTCCGGACTACCATATGTACGCCATCGCCATGTGGAAGAAGGGTAAAGGTGAGTGTATTTTTAATTTGTGTAATCACAATTCTAGAAGTGTCGTAAGTGGTGTTGAAACGAAGATAACGTCCGGCGTGAACACGGCATATTGCAGTACTGAATAACTTTGGCATCATTTAGCGTGGTTGCGACCGTCTCATCGAGGCGGTTCACAATGAGATTTGTAAATAATTCATGTCTAAGTACGCGGCTGCAGGCTCGT
This sequence comes from Cecropterus lyciades, assembly GCA_002930495.1. NCBI lineage: Eukaryota > Metazoa > Arthropoda > Insecta > Lepidoptera > Hesperiidae > Cecropterus > Cecropterus lyciades. The sequence goes on along the minus strand of MOOZ01000112.1, from coordinate 276,335 downwards.
TCGCGCCTTAATGAGAACAGGCTAAGAATTCCAAATTAATTACAATGTTTTTATAAACCGGTCAGTATTTAAAGAGTCAGTCAGAGTCGGGTTCTAAAATTAAAAATTTGATTACTACAAAATATAAGAAATTGTAGCGGTAAATTTATATGAAAGTGGGATTAGTAAAAGCTTTATGCTATTTTACAAAATTTTATATTATTGTAAATTTTTGTATATAACTTTTTGGAAATTGTGGCCGCTTTAAATTCTTATCCGTATTCATTTTATGATTACAAAACTGAAGATTTATGATATCTTTATATTTAAGATGTAGATAACATTCTCAGAAATGCATTATCAACATATCACAAAACATTTTATAGAAGATATGGTGATACGACTCTTCCAATAACAACAATTCTCTTATTTCCCGACAGAAAAAACAAAGAACCCGGAACAGATAGAGGTTTACACGGTGCAACAAAAGGGTGTTCGCAAACGCATTATCAAGACTACCTTGGGTGCCTTCTGGAAGAAAGACTCGGTTATACGCATCAACAACGTAGACGACAAACAGGAGACTCCCAACAGTGAAAAAGACATAAGAGCAAAGGTACATAACATTCGAACACATGAAAAGTTTCCAATTCTCCTCCAACCCTGTAGAAATTATTCAAATCCTTCGACTTTCGCCATCATCTGCGTAAATCAATCATAATCGTAGGAAGTACACTGATTACGTACCTTCGCGTTAGAAATCGTCAGAGTTGATTGACTGGTTGTAAAGTTAATTACCTAGGAGATAATTTATCAAGCGCGTTTCAACAGTTTAAAATAGAATGACATAACGCTGTCGGCCTTCAGTGACGATGCAATGTAAATCTAATCACGAGACGTTGCATTACTATTCAGCAACGTAAGATTTGTAATACGTGTGAGAGAATTCTTAACCTAGATAAATTTGTACATATTTCTTAAATGTTCAACGTTCATTGGAATACGTAACTTCGAAAAGGTAAGGTTGATTTCACGCGGCCTCCATATTAATGGAAATCAATGTTGTCTCCATTACTACATGCAAATGTGCGACAATTGTCTCTATTCTATTCTACAATTCATTGTAAGACCATCCGCCGTTTAACATCGTTTTGTAGTTGATATCATCTAGAACTCTATTACCATTTTCCTAACTAAAACTACTTATCGACCTTAAAAGGTTCCTTCAACTTTTTACTCTCTGTCCGTCTTCGAAGTATTTTCTGTGTAGGTCACCCACGTCAGAATTGGAAACCTCTCATTTCAGATAGCCTCACCGGGGCTTTCATTAATCGGATACTGAACAGTGGAACGGCTACTAAGGAGCTTCTACTGATTGCAGCTCGACATGGCAACTAAATCCAGATTCGAGAGAAACTGGCACAATACACTGCATTTCGTCCACTGGTGCCGATACGGGGAGACGCCGCAAGAAGCTCGAATGAGACAGGTACGATTTAAGCGTTTTATTGAAATTTATAAGTGAGAAAATTCTAGAACCCTCAATAAATACGAGTGTGTAATTCCCGTACCGCGATCAAACCGGTTCGTTAATGCACGATGTTTATATTCGCTAATTACGTTTACCGTTTTTGTTTCTTTTATTTTTGGTTCTAGAACGTGTTTTGATTAGGTTAATGCATGTCCATCGTCCATGTAAAGGGTACAAAGCTGTCCTTACAATAAACTTACAATTATAATTCAATATTTTTTCTTTCTGTTAGCATTTTTATGAGCAATAGCGAGACTGCGAGACGTTTTCATATCTCAATGACTAGTTATCACGATGTTTATCTATTTTTATTGTATTATTGCAAGTAAAAAATGCTGAACGTGAGTAAGAAATAGAGTTGTTTGCTTCCTACCACAACGTATAATTACTTTATTAGATAAAATATAATTTTAAACATTTAATAACAGTATTTTTTTCGAAACAGCGTCGGTTTGTTGTAAAATTTGTAAAGACAGTTTATTTGATTTTTTTTCCATTTCCATACCAAAAACCTTCTTTAATTGCTTTACATTAAGCTTATTGTGTTTTTTGGCAATGTATGTGAAGTTGATATCCATGTGAACTTTTGCTATGGAGCCTTTCCACCATTACAAATTTCGGAAACATTGAACTGGGTACATCGAGACGAAGATTCACTGCCGAGGTGTAAGTTGCATGTGACATCACCATGGGATCGAAGAACTGAGAGAGACAAACAGAGATCGCACAACGTAGCAATTTTGTTACAGATCAGCTTAACGACGTCGAAAACACCTATGATTATCATCTTTTGATGGTTATCGTTGAGGCGCTTTGGACACATACAGCTGGCAACTTCCTAGATACCGGTGAGGTTTTAATTTTAAACGGTGATGTTGTACCGGAATTCAATGTGCCCCCTTCTATGTTTTCTTACATCATTACACATGCACTAATTTTTATTTTTTGTGTTGAGTGAACGCCACGTGTTTGGAGTGTCATGTGAATCGACGTTTCCTTGTAATAATATATTAGTAGAATATAATACATAGTTTATGAGATACATTGTTTACATGTTAATTTTTAAAACGGTGTGGGTGTGTTTAACACAATTTAAAACATAATCAGTAGGATTATAATTTATTGATTAATTGAATTATTGATTGAATTCGATCGACAGATAGATTCGGTAGGATTTTAGATACAAAAAAAACTAATTACTTAATTATAAGCGGTGTGGTCGATAAAATAAATTTGCGTTTCTCAATTTGATAATGCGATGGAGTAATTTTTATTACCATAATTATTATCATCAATGTGTGTCCTTGCTCCGTCATTATCGCAATCAAATTTTCCACTCGTAAACACAACATTGCAAGTTAATTATAAAGTCTCGGTCAATCACACCGATTGTCTGACAGGTTTTAATTTTTAACGCTCACGATTCCACAATTGTATGGAAATACGTGACACTAAATCTCGTAACTCACGTGAATTTAAATGCGATGTTATTTTCGTGTGATTTTTTATTTAACGTAACTTTGTGCCTTCAAAGTAATAACTCTTTCAAGTTTTAAGTGATAAATCAAAATTTAATCTGATTATTCAAAAAAGTAATTATGTTTAAAGTTATTTTATATCTTAATATTTATATAAAAAATATATATATCCTCCGTCGGCTCTAGATTAAACAAGTGTTAAGCAGTATAGGTGGAATAATAATTTTGTTTGTGCAGTTGTGCATTATTAAAATATTCCACGCAGATAAAACGACACACTGGCCGTGTACAAAAATTGATATGATATGTATTTAAAAGAAAAAGATAAAAAGTTCTATTTTGGGTATAGCTTTTAAAATCACGTTCAAAGGTTACGACCTTCTGGAATAACCCTAAACAAATTGATATTTATAACTGTCTCGTCATTAACGTTATCTTATATTTACATAAGCTCTATATAATGAAGGTAAATTATATTTAAAATGGCTGATTACACTTTGGATGCGGACGTACAATGTCAATTAATAAATTTAGGTTAATTGCTATCAAGTTTCAAACAATTATAGGTTTGCTACGAATGATAATGGATTAAAGAACTACTGTGAAAAATACATGCGTTACAATTAATAATTAAATATTCAGTGTATTAGGGAAGCCTAATGTACGTTTCCTTATTAATTAACTGACATAGTACAGTATTTTTATACATATGCATTACACTATCTAATTTCTAAAATATTGTACATAAGATCATTTATAGAGGCAACAAATCAAAGAAATAAAGCTTTTGATAAATAATAAAACTTAATTAGGCATCAATCATCAATTACACTATAGTGATTGAATTTTGAAACGTTTTAAAGAAGAAATTCAACAAAAAATAAAAAAAAATCTAAAAGACGTCGTTATCAATAAGTTAATGAATTTTATTCACCAGGAAGTACATTGCTGACAAAAGCTTCATTGTGTTCTTCTTGTTACAAACAAAGCAATTCACCCAAGGAGAACTTAAGTCAATTGGAAGTCAATACATTTGGTGTTAACGCGATTTCTCTTTTTACAAGCGCCCAACCGCGACTCACGGCTCAGGAATGCCAGTGTTTCGATTGTGCATTTAAATTGTTAATTAATTCACTGATGACCGGATCTCTGTTAAGTAAGGGTTTTTGTCAAATATTACCAAACAAATATCGATATAGTCTTTAACCTTACGACTATTTAATTAAATTTTATATAAATTTTAAATTCAGGGTAAACATTGCGCGTTGCGGTACAAATAGTTATTTTAACATTTGTGTGCTCATTGTTCTTACATGAGTGATACAATATAATATTTTTATGTAAATACAATACAATATTTTTATGCTTTATCAAGTATTTATTTATTTGTATTTCGTAATTGTCAATAACCTTACTGGTAAGTAACAAAAATGATAAATTGTGCCATTTACCTTGAATTGAATACGCTTATCATTTCCTATTTTGTAACCAGTTTCATCTAGTCAATGGTACTTACAATATTTTATTATCATCTTTGTTTTGCGGAAGAATTCAGATTATAGCTTTGATAGTAGATAATATCGTCAGATGATCAATGCTTAATACTTGATAAAAATTATTATTCCTTGTAAAATTAATCGGGTTAATAGTGACACAACAAAATCAAGTAAAGATAAAATTTGTTAAGTAGGTATATTTTTATCTAATATTTGAGTAACAAACTTAATAATATTTATTTTATTGAACAGAGAAGAATTTAGGTTATCTACAAAAATTATATCCGGGTAATAATTTTATTTTACACATTAAGTATTATTTATTTCTTTTGTAAGATTTCTTTAATGTTAGATTTCGTTCTGACGGTAAAGCTCTATTTTTTTAATCAAATTAAATTAACTTGCTAGTTCATAATAGTTTCTCTTATAGAAATAAAACATAGCAAATAATATATTCGTTGCTAGATTATAACCAAACCTTATTGGACACTTGTGTATTATGAAATGCTGATCTCTAATTTCCCTTGTTACAGATTAGCGAGTCGCTCAAATGGGGTAACATCGGCATGAACATGGGCGTGATGCTGGTCAGCCAGCCAGGCAGCCGCGCCAAGGCCAAGTCGGTCTGAGTATCGCTCGCCGGCCACCCAGCCGGCGGTTGCTACGCTTGCTTCCTGCCCACGTCCGGGAACATCGACTACGTTTAAAACGGAATCTCTGGCGTTAAATCGAATTTAATTTGAACAACTGTCGTTTATTTTAACAACTGTCGTTAAATAACGATGCGGTTTACGTTTCGATCGTTCGTTCAAAGGATCGAATGAAAGAAATGATTCGTTTAACTTCATCAATAAAATTGATTGGATTCAAGAGTCATTCGTTCTTTTGTTGGTTCGGATGAAAACTTTTTGAAACACTGGCCGTTTATCTGACATCTGGCAATCTCAATCGGTGTGGCCTTAAAGTTAGCTTCGTTTCACATTCCGGGCTTGGGCAATCAACATTATGTTGAAAATCTCTCTAAATTCATGTCGTGGTGTCACAATTTAATTTTTATACAGATAGTTCAGCGCCATAGAAGCAACGTCAACATTTCACTTTTGTCAAATTTCTACAGTTTATTCAAAATATCTGTCTGAATTTCATTATTTTCTCTGAGATAATAAGATCATAAATTTTCTCTCTATTAAATTAATCTTTCTCAGTATTTTATACGTAGTCACGTACCATTAATCGCAGTAACAGTGTAAGGGATTGGGATTATTTCGATGCTTTAATATTTTAGACTGCAAATTAAGAACCGCGATAACATTCCTTACGTAAGACAAGAAACGCCCCGCGGTGTCTGCTGTAAATAACTTCGATGTAATGCTCTTAATATATACTGCAGTGTTAATCTTAAACTTAAAAACCTAGGCGATAATGGTAAAACCTTTTCAAACTTAGAATTACTTATTCTTTCTGATTACATAAGACTGTCCTGATTTTAAGAGAAATTAGTCAGCTGATTGCGAAAAATGGCGGTAAAATTGCTGAACTTTTAACTTCGAGAACCTTACGCAGTACTTATTAGAGAATTATTATTTTACCGTGTTTTTCGTTGTCGGTACAACCGTTGAATGATGAGTATTTGTTAAGTATTCCTATTTATAAAGTTTAAAGTACGACCTAATATCATAATGTTAATGACAAGAATGTTTTCGACTGTTATGAGAGTATTGTTCTTGTGTAAGTTAAATGTTCTATTTATAACGAGGCATTTTAATAAATAAAGCGATAACAAGGATGTTTTTCGAGTTTTAATTAAGTTCACAAAATCCTGTACTTTTTAAAATTTTTTGAAAATATAATGTAGTAGTTTATCATCATAGCGATGGTGGAATTCACGATTTGTCTGTGGAAGCACGCTACACGTACTTGAGCCATTAAACAGGAGTGTTAAGAGCAATGTTCTCGTTTAAAGGTATGGTAAGGTATATACTAGACTTTAAATAACTTTGAACTAAAGTCTTAAGTGTGAACACATGAAGATTTTTCAGCGTGATTCTAATTCTTTGTTGGGTTGATGACAAATGTTCCTATGCGACAGATATGACCAACTGTACGGTATATAAATTAATCTGCTAGCCTGCCTGTCTGTCATAGATTCTCTCGTCTATGTCGTCGTCGTCATGCAGTTCAACATATGGGTTCACTACGGTCTATGGACATCTGTAACCGACTTCATTAAGAACAGGGATTCTGTTTGAAACCAATCATAGATGCGTTACTGCTCCAGAGAACTAAGATAGTCGGGTCAGATTAAAGAGCCGGTGACCACACCATTGTTCTATAACGTAAGAACGCTTCAGGCTAGAAATACTCAAACTACCCCATCTTGGAAAACATAAACAAAACGGTTCTTGTGTGGGTCGCCATTATAATCTATGTTTCATTTATCACTATTTGGACTGACGTCAGTTAAAGAGTCGAGGTTCGATGGACCGGCATTTTCATTATTTTGTGGTCTGATATTTAAAACACATTTATGTGACTATTCTAATACATTCCTAATACAGTTGAAATAATAACATAATCATTATTATTATTTTATATAATATGGACGTAGCAAACGAGCATGCAGCCCATCTGATGGTAAGTGGCCACTGCCGCCCACGGACATCTGTAGTCACCTTCCAGGTAAGATCAGGTCTTACCTAAGGTTAGCCTTAGGTGCGTTGCTATTCCTGAGTACTAAGTTGGAATGCCTCGGAGTACCTATATCTCCCTTACCACCCCCTTCAGACCAAAACACATCAGCGCATAACACTGCTGTTATTAGGCAGAATTAGGTGTGGCGGTGGTGCTTCCGGAGTCGAACCACGAAGAGTTCTACCACCTTCAAATTATTATTATCAAATAACTCTTAATGAATACAACAGTTTAGATTACTGAAATTACACTAACCTAGATGAAACGTAGAACAATGGAGCGTAACGAAATATATAAACTTATCTGTGACCTACATTGACGTAGTATTCGTATCACATTTATATGTAGTAATATGATGTGGTTAGTTAAGCAAGTAATTATAACCCATACGTTATTGCAGACTAGTTATTACCTCTCAAATAGGTTTCCATAGATGGCTAGAGTAATATCAAAAATAAAGGGGTTTATAATCAATAGAACTTTTTATAAGAGCCGGCTAAGTGCGAGTCGGGCTCGCGCACGATGGATTCTCTACTATTATCTACAAAAACCCCCTTTAAACATTTATTTTATTCTGTTTTTAATATTTGTTTTAGCAGCAACAGAAATACATCATCTGTGAAAATGTTAACTATCTAGCTATCACGGTTCATGAGATAATAGCCTGGTGGTATACAGTCGAACCCTAAAAATTACTTTATTTTCTTGACATGTAGATAACACTATAAGTAGGTACAGTATTATTTTTATTCCTAGGCTCTGATGCGTTAATTTACGTTCGGTTTTAACATAACATGAAAAACATTGTGAAACAATTTGCAATCATTTATTTATCAATGTTTATGTTTTTACTGGAACAAATAACATTAATAATATGTGTTCACTAGGTTAGTACATTAACAATCAAAAAATTTATTAGAAACTATACTAGCCTAGTACAATATACGAAGAAAAATTATAACTTTTAAAACATATCCTTGTTATTTATATAAATGAGTATATAGCGTGATCACAATCTCTCTCTGCCTAACCCTAATACTATAAGAATATTTTTTAGTATTATTATACCTTTTTATAAAATTCAATTAGTGAACTAGTATGTGCTGTCTTTCGAATGGTATCCGGTCATTTTTGTTCGTAACCATCTCCATATAGAACTTTTTCTACCTGAAGTTACTTACAGGTGTGTTCCCACATCTAAGAAATAAGATTATAGCCTGGTATTTAAGCCAGCATCCACACCCTTCCAACAAAACGCATGAACTGCTTCACGCTAGAAATATGCGTGACATTGGTACTTCTCCAGTCAAACCGTACTGATAGCCTTTACCGTACCGTCATCCCATGATCGTCCCTCTGCTGGGTGCGGGTCTTCTCTCAGATTGACAGAGTTTCAGGCCATAGTCTACCAGTCGCGCTGGCCAAGTGCGATTTGGTAGACTTCACACACCTTTGAGAACTTTTGAAAAATTTGTGGTGCGTGCCTGGGGTTCGAACCTCGGACCCTCGATTAAGAGGCCGAGTTTCAAGCATTCGGCTATCACTGCTCACCTTTATTATGATCTGATCTTAAAAACTACCTGATCTTAAAACCATGTTTATATCGAATATGACGTAGTGCCTTTTCGGTCGAACCGCATTGGTTCGGTCGAAGCACACTGGTTATATCATAACTAAAAAAACATGTATTATATAAGGTTTCCATGTCTAACAGCATTCCCGACGGTAACATTACGAAAACAATATAAAAAAATAACGCTTTCTAAACTCATAGCCTCAACTCTTTTCTCTTTTTCTCCTCTGCCGTGGGTGCCATTAACTCACTAAGACGAATACACAAACACCCAGAACCAGAACAAATCTAAACTTCATTCAGATATCTGTCAGGTCGGGGATCGAACCCGGGACCCACTGCTGTCAGACTTGTATGTGACTGTTCCGCCGCGTGGGTCGTGAATATACGCCAAATACAGTTCAAAGTACTCACCTCCCGCAGCAAACCGAACAGCATATCAGTGGAAAGTGATCTCTCGTGAGCTTCGTCCATGATGATGGCGCAGTAGTGGTCTAAGTCTGGTTCCCTGAGCCCTTCCCGGAGCAGTATCCCGTCTGTCATGTACTTGATCACCGTGTTGGAAGACGTGCAGTCTTCGAAACGGATCGCGTAGCCCACTTCCTCGCCTGTTGAGAGATTAGTGAGTGATTAAAGAGATCATAGTGGTGAATAGAAAGAGTTTGATAAATTATTGAAAGGACAAAGATGGGTGGATAAATTAATGATAAATTTGAAGATTGTTTACGTAGTTTTTTATTTTGTAAAAGTTCTAAACGGGTGCTCATCTAATGATAAGTGATCTCTATTATCAGCATATTCTACTATACTTTATGATTAATCTTGTACAAAATTTTAGCAGGAGAGGGAATGGTTATAGTAAAAGACAATAACATATTTTTCACAACCACTTATAGTCAATATGAAATATAGCTTGCATGTCAGTACATCTCTAATAAATGAAGCTCTCACATTGGTTGTAATAAATTAACGTCATAAACGCTGCCAGGTATAATACGATAGAAAATTACTTTTATCAATACGGAGACAATAAATAAATATTATTATTTAAAGAATGCGGGTGGTTTTTGATATATCCTGGTTTGTTGTCGATTTACGTTAGATTCATCAAACACGTAAGACCTAATCCGAGGCATTTCAACGAAGTCCGCAGGAGTAGCAACGCAGCCGTGGCTAACCTCAAGTAAGACTGATCTTATGTGGGGTTGTTTATCGATATCCATGCTTTCTACACTCATAGAACATGCTTTCTACACTCATAGCCCCACACTAGGATTTTCTCCGTTATCGTGGGTGCCATGGACACACAAAGACGAATACACAAACACCCAGACCCAGAACAGAAACCTAAACTCATCATTCAGATTTGTGTCTGGCCGGGGATCGAACCCG
>MOOZ01000112.1:168903-179572 GCA_002930495.1 Cecropterus lyciades | reverse complement strand
TCTGACTGTAGATTTGTAAATCGTCTGCATATAGATGGTAGAGTGAAGTGAGGTAGAGACTAATAGAATTAATGAAGATGGCAAAAAGGAGAGGAGACAACACGCTACCTTGTGGTACACCGGCAGTAGTATTAGACCAGCTGGAAAATTTGTCATCTAATTGAATACGCTGCCGGCACCCATACAAGTAACTTTGGAACCAATCAATTGCCGTCGGAGATATGTAGAGAGAACGCAATACCCCTAAGAGGACATCAAAATCAACAGCGTTAAACGCATTACTGAAATCTAGCAGCGTAAGTACAGTTAACTGTGGATTGTCCATCCCCATGCGTATGTCGTTTGTGACTTTTAACAAGGCAGTAGCCGTACTATGACCTGGACGGAAACCGGATTGCAAAGTATTGAGTAGGACGTGAGTGGAAAGGAAGGAACTAAGCTGTTTATGGATTAGGCGTTCGAGGACTTTGGACAGAAAAGGAAGTATGGATATTGGTCTGAAATGGACGAAATCGGAAGGATTAGGTGTTTTGGGTAATGAAATTATATGAGCATCTTTCCAGGAAGATGGGAATGACTTATTAAGGATGGAACTATTTAGGATGGATGTAATAACAGAATTAAGTCAAGGAGAGGTTAGATCATCTTACGGCTAATGCAATCACTACCGACTGCATTAGATGGAATAGAGGGTATTGCGCTCTCGACATCACGATCAGAAAATTGACTAAATGAAAATAAAGGAGTATTTGGATAGGGAATATATGAAAGATGATTTATAGTTTTTTCTTTCGTTTCGCTATCAATGCTAGAAGTGACGGAGAAGTGACAATTTAAATTGTTTAAGTCCAAATTGAGGGGAAGAGAACTTTTTGGTGATTTCCCAATACCCAATTTTTTAAGAAATTACCATACCCTACTTGGGTCTTCATTTTGAACCGACTTGTGGATGTGGCGTCGCTGTAAATCTCTACAGATCATATTGCAGCGATTTCTAGTTGATTTGTACCGATCAAAATTATCAACGCTAGCATCTGACTTATATTTCGACTTAGCCACTTTTTTCTTATTTATAAGGATTTTAAGGTCTTCAGTAAGCCATGGAGGTGGTGGATGGCGGATTCGAACTGGACGAACAGGGGCATGCAAATCGTACAATTGAACCAATAAGGAATTAAAGAGTGCTACCTACTCGTCAACAGTACTCACTCTTTCTATAACACTCCAATCAATGTTAGCTGCATCGTATCGAAGTTTTTCAACATCCATCCCACTGAAGTTACGCTGAAAGAGAATGTTTGACTTAGCTTTCGGAAGTCGGATTTTATATGACAAATAAAGAAGGTCATGGTAAGAAAATCCCTTAGCTGCACACTGGCCATACTTTGCAACATGATCCAATGATGATACGATGATTAAATCTAGCAGAGATGGGTCACAGTTTGGAAAGAAGTGCGTTGCACTTAGAGGTAATATGTGTAGATTTGCAGCATCAACTAAGGACTGTAATCGATTAGATCTGACATCCTGCTTGAGTAAACAAGTGTTAAAATCACCCATAATAATGATATGATCGAAAACAGGACAATATATTTATAATATGTCCTTTTTAGATTTTGTTTATAAAAAAAAACTACTTTATCATCGCACAGATTTCAGTTTTATCGATTTTATTCACAATACTGCGACAGTCCGAATTTAAATTATCGTAAAAAAATCGCAGGTAATAATTAGCACTCAAATTTTTTGTAAACAACTATTATGGATTAATGTGTCATCAGAAAAATACGACTTCCTTCAAATATTATTTAGAAATATTGATTACCGGAAACTTTTTGAGTACATTCTACTTGTAGTTAAAATTTTGCATGAATTTAATTATACGCAGAGGACGCAACGGAAAAAAAACATTTTCAGTTTTTCAGTAATTTTATTCCATTAGTGTAGCTTCCGCCTTGGGATAGCAGGCTGCTACCCATGTCGACCGGATGTATCCAACCGGAAGGAAGTCCCTATTTAACTCGGACGAGATCCTTCTGCTTCAGGCAGTAAATCCAGAAAGCAGCTCTCACATTAAAGGCTAAAGCAAATATCCCAATTTGCTTCTTAACTGAACGAATTAATAAATAGTCTAGTTGAAAATCGGCTTATACTCAGATAGAATTCTAGGTTTTTCTTTTTTCCAGACCCTTCATTTTTTCAAAGAAAGAAATCATTTACGGTAAGAGAAAATAATTGGAACAAATAGTCGTCACGGGACGCCTGGCCCATGTGAAACATCGTGTTAGTACAAGTAATATGCATAAAAGACAAGATTGCTACAGGAACTAAATACAAGTATAGCATAATGAAAATTATGCCATCTGCGAACTGTACCCCGCGCTAAGTTGAATTAACATCGCAGCCAGCTTAGTTTGGTCGATACTTAATAGTTCCGACAATGTATAATAGACGGCGCTAAAATAAATACGGTGTGGCGATCGCCACGCGAACAATCAAGTTTCACATCAAAAGCAATAAAACAGTAACACCGATTGCATAAAAATAAACCAATACACATAAAAATTATTGTTATATGTGTATTGAAAAATCGTAATCAATCACTTCCTCTCTGGAGACTCTGTAATAGTTCACAAATCTAGCCTAGCTCTTAGTGTTATTACATATAGTAATAAGTATAGCAAATTCATACCACACTAACAATAAATATGAACAGATTGGAGTCTTAAGTCATGTATTTTGATTTAAAGGGTAAGGTTATAAAACTCCATTCCTACTTAGTTCTCATGAGTCGGTGACTTACTTTCGGCATGCAGGCCAATATGTCTGCTGGGCGAGGCGGGTAAGCTTTTCGAGCGTATAATATCCGCTCGTATCGGCAGACATTTGGCGTGCAGAGGCCCGGATCCGCTATCCGACTGTCAGTACGGCTTCCACAAGGAACGCTCGACTGTCGATGCTGTGCTCCGTGTTCGTACATTGACGGAGTAGGCCGTGTCCAGGGGCAGAGTAGTCTTGGCTATAAGCCTTGACATAGTCAACGCTTTCAATACTCTGCCCTGGAAAGCGATAAGGCCCTAGTACATCATGGGGTGCCTTCCTATCTGCGTGATGTGCTGGCGGCCTATTTGTCGAACCGGAGTATCAGCTATCCGGGCCGTTACGGGAGTGTCAAGTAGAGGCGTGTTGGGTGCGGGGTTCCTCAGAGCTCGGTCTTAGGGCCGCTCCTGTGGAACCTAGCATACGATGTCGTCCTGCGGATGGACTTACCTCCCGGTGTTAGCATGGTATGCTACGCCGACGACACTCTCGTACTGACTGAGGGTGAGTCTTTAGAGAGGACCTCGAGGCTGGCCGAGTTAGGGGTGGCACGCGTGGTCCGCCTTTAAGATCCGCGGTCTCTGCTAGGCAGGGAGGCCTCAGCGTAATGCCACCACTGTGGACACCCTCTGGATTCCGCGCAGCACACGCTCGTGGACTGCCCAGCGTGGCGGCCCGAGCGGTGGATCTTGCGGTAACAAATCGGGCCGGACCTCTCTCTGGAGGCAGTGGTTGCGGCGATGGTCCGTTTTGGCGAAGCATGGGATAGAGTGGTCGATTTTTGCGACGGCGTTATGCACGCAAAAGAGGACGCCGAACGAGCCAGGGAGCGCGCCGATCCCGCGCGACGGAGGAGACATCGGGGTCGTAGATAACAACCCCTGGCGCGGTGTCCCTATAGTTCCGGGACCAGAATAGGGCTACTGTATCCCCTGCCTGCGTAAAAGGCGACTAAAAGGGAGCTCGAGCCGTCCAGCCAAGCAATCTCGGGAAGGACGGCGGCATGTGTGGTCGCATGCCGTCGTACATCTGAAGGCACAGTGAGCGCCAATGCTCACTGAGAAGAGCTCGTAAGGGACATCGCGCTCGGAGGGCTCCGGTTGTGTTCCGTTTGAGATCCCGGAGTCATCCACGCAGCGCTGAGGACGGCCACCGGGGGGTTTTAGTGCGATTCCCAATCCCACATAACCTGACGTTGCTGCCTCATGATGAGTGTTGAAAAGTTGAAGGTCAAATTTCTCGTCTTAAGCTGCTACTTATTAATCTGCTTAATAATCCTAATATATATCCGAAAGCACCAAACAGCTATCTCCTATGGCTTAGGCTTCCAGTACCCTGCATTGTCAGGGTTAAAGAGTTGAAGGTCAAATTTTTCATAGTAGTCTCTGCTTAACAAACATAATAAATATCCGTAAGAACTAAATGGATAACACCTATGGTTTGGGCATGCAGTACCCTGCATCATCAGGATTGAGGAGTTGAAAATCAGATTGTCCTTCATAGTCTCTACTTAAAAACCCTAATACATATTTATAAGCACTAAATCGCCAGCTTTTATGGTTAAGGCTTGAAGTACTCCTGCATTATCAGGGTTGAAGAGTTGAAGGTCAACATTTTTATTTCATGTCTCTGGTTAGTTTATGTTTAATTTATATCTTTCCCAATATTATTTTACATAATAATTAAACACCAAATAACTAAATCGTACGGTTTAAGCAATCAGTATCCGCACATCATCAGGGTTGAAGATTTGAAGGTCCAATTTGTCGTCTTATGTCTCTGCTTACATTTCTGGTTTAGGCCTGCAGTACCCCTGCATCATCAGAATTGAAGAGTTAAAGCCGGATTTGACTGATGAGGAGGGTTCTTCGTTTATGTCGTTGAGTGTTAATGTACGAAAGATGTCCATGAAGTTTCATTATATAGTTTAATATGTTGATCTGACGTGTGGTAAGTACTTTATAGGATTTATGTAATTCAAATGTCGAAAACCGAACAGGTTTATTAAATATAACCTTCAAAAGTGTTTTGAGTTATAGTTTTATTATACTTAGTTTTATTTACAATGTTAATAATTTTTTTAGCCAGGTGGATACATGCCTGACACCGGTCTCTACTAATGCTGAGTCATGGGAAAAACTAAAGGCTATACTTATAGTTTTTCCCATGACTCAGCATTCAAAATAAATTCCGTGTCACCAGCATACATAAATATTTTACAATTGGGAAGTTTGAGGCTACACAAGTAATTTACATAAATTAAAAAATAGAGTAGGCCAGAGAACACTGCCTTGTGGGATGCCACAGGAAATGTTACACAGTTGACTTATGTAAGTACCAAGTTAGTGTTAATTGTTGTTGGCGATTGGTTAAGTAATCAGTAAACAATTGATGTGACAGGCCTGGTATACCATAGTTATATAATTTATCCAATAGGATGGAAGCGGAAACGGTGTCAAAGGCTTTCGCTAGGTCTAGTAATATACCAAAGCATTTGTTACCTAAATCTAGATGATAGTTCACTTCTCCAGTTAACGCTAAAACTTAAGCTTTTAAGTTATTCGGACACCTTATATCGCACCAAAATTAAGCTCTTACACGAGCCGACAACTGCTTTGGTAACGTACCTATATTATTTCAACGAGTTTCTTGTTTCACTTCAAAAAATAATAATTTAATTTTTAAAACTAAAATAAGTATGAACTGTATAAATCGACGAAAGTAATATTATACGCGTTGAACCATTCAAGGTTCAAATTGGATTTATTATTACATTACTTGCTACCTCCGAGAAAAATCTTGAATATAGGTTAGCCACATATCCCTGAGGGTATGAAAGGTATTGAAAAAATCAAATCAGTAACTCCGAAATCGATGGGTATTTCATGCACGCTTATAGGCGGTACTCGTATATTTAAAGGTCAAATTGGGAGATTTTGTAAGTCGATATATCCCTTTTATCTAGTAAAGACAGGAAAAACAAAAATATAAAAAATCTAAAATATATATTGTAGTAATTTCTACTATTAGATATTCATTTTCAGTCTTCCAAACTATTTTGTTGTTCGCACGGCTCCGGCCGCTTCAGTCACCACGATATTGAGTAATCTATGTATGTGTTAAATTAGCCAGGGGTCAGCAGTCTTTTGGAAGACATGGGCCACATAGGGAAAGAATAGAAATAAAGGCGGGGCCGCACTTGTAACATATTTTGTACCTAATATACACCTAGTTATCTATTGTAGTTACTACAAGTAACGTTGAAAATGCAAAATTATTTATTATTATTTAATTAATACAGATGACAAATGAACAAAAAGTAATTAATAAAAAATTAAGATGGTAATAAAAAATGAGTGTTGTTTGAAGCTGTATTTATAATTATGTGTAATTCGTATATATTACACAATTTTGTGTCTGAAAAACATTTTTTTTTCTATTTTTTCATTTGATTTAAGACCCATTTACAAAACAGTCGCAGTCCGCAATGAGATAGGTCTCAGGCCGCATGCGGTCCGCCGGCCCCCCCCCCAGCACAGGTCGTAAGACCAAAGTCCATATAGCTGCCTAACGGCAGCCGACAACACCGGTGGGCAGTGTACCCACTGAGGGAATTGCCCGGGCAAGGTTCCTCGAGGCCCGTAGACCCTGCGCCATGCGGCGACGTCACGCCGCGGCAAAGGAAGTTATCTCATTAGATTAGCCCGCCGGCCGCGAGTTGCCGACCGTTGATCTATGCCATAAACTGTTTGCCAAATTTCTGCGAAATCCGACTAGTGGTTTTTGCGTGAAAGTGTAACAAAACAAACATATACCCTCTCTTTCGCATTTATAATATTAGTAAGATAGTTTATTAATTCGCTTTCATAATAGATATAAAAACACGCTAACAATAAAACTTATACCTAGTAATTGTCGCTAACGTCCGATTGTTTGCAAATTTATTTCACGCAATCGAATAAAAAATAATACACACAAAACAATCTTTTGATTTATTATGTATTGTTACTTTTTCAAGAGGTGTGTAATGTGAATTATACTACTGACTTACGTTTCAAGAAGAAAACCGTTATATAAAAGTATTAATTTGAAGGGAAAAAAACGTGAAACACACACACTTTATACACAAGTTTTACGCGTATAGCTATTCACCACCAACTGCTATTTACTGTTGTACATAGGTACACCTCTGTATACATATATAACTATATGAATATATGGGCGCTAAAGTAAAATGACACCATCTATCTGTACAGATTGGAACTGTCGTAGGATTTAATGAATCCTAAGTCTATAAATATTTTGGTTTGTTTCAAATGTTATTATAATAACACTGTAGTTATTATCTATATTTAAGACAATGTTAAAACATTATATTTAATGAATCCTATAAATATTTTGGTTTGTTTCAAATGTTATTACAATAAAACTGTAATTATTATAATGTTAAAATATTCTATTACTTTTCAACGCATACAATTATATATTTTCTATGATGATATGTGGCGCCATCTGTTATTAAATATTTTACTACAATCGATATGTAAGTTAAGAAATAGGTATGTTATTATTTTATGTAGGTTTATTTTGAAACACTTTATAACTCTACAATTCATCTAAAATAATTGGTTATGTTAATACAAGATTCCTGTAACATAATTTGTAATGGACATATAATAATTATAAAATAACAATAATGCCGATCTTTGCTGTTCATTGTTCGACCCTAGTGCTGATCAATGGTGCTTCAATATTCATAAGTTCAATTGTTTATTCAAAAAGCTACTCAAGCGTCTTTATAATATTAAATTATAATATAATTGATTTTTTTTAACGTACAAATTTTAATTACAGTAAAATTATTTATTAAGTTTTAATGATTTTTCTCGACGAGTACACATATATTTTATTAAGAATAAGAGTGAAAACTATCTTATCTATTGATTTATCTTATGCTTTATCTTATTTCATTATTGATTGATTTATGAATGTTGATATTTTTATAAAAAATATTATCAATAGTATTTTGGCCTTAATGTTTATGTTCCATAAAAATGGGCGTAAATTATCAATGTCACAACTTAATTTATGTAATAATAGTAAAGGAACTAGCTAACAATGTTTAAACGTTTTAAATATTACTTATTGTTTTAATATTATAAATTGCAATATTTAATTACGTTTAGTATTTGAACTTATGTAATGTAAATTAATATATTAAAAACAATGTTGTATAATTTTTAAATTAGAAATCCGACTTCCTGCCTTGTATGGAGAGGGTTTAAGAAGATTTAAGAGTTGAATATGGAGAAAGTCTTTCGAGAACCAGGCACTCTGAGATGAGCGCCGATATACACTTATGGTGCGAGCATGCGGTGAGTGTGGCATTATAAAGATATGATAGATACACCTTTATACTTGCTCACAAACAGCTGCTTACATATTAGTCCGATTTCGGAGCAGCTCGTCTCGATCAATGCGAGCTTCGTACAGTCGTACCATATACATATATGTTAAGCGAACGCTCGGCCGAGCTACATGGTAGGCGGAGTGGGGAGTGTTAGGTTAGGTAAGGTTAGGTTAATTTGGTCGCGGCGCTCAACGCCCGCGATAAAAGCTATGCAATAGCTTAACAGCTCATTCTAAATCTGCTTTTATGATCCAGAATGGATTTTCAGAAAAAAAAAATTTAGGCCCCTGTATAGGTTATCTCTGATACCCCATTATCTCTGGCACCCATGTTTGTAAAAAATAGTTTTACTTATATGCTTGTAAGCTTGTATACTTCTTTCGCAAAAAAATAATATACGAACCAATTAAAGACATATTTTTAATTTTTATAATATTAATAGCATACAGCATACATTGAGCACTCAATCCACCTGACGCTAAACGGCTGCTGCCACCCATTGACATCATGCTCGCTTTGGCTTGGGCATAAATGCGTTGCTACGTTTGAGGTTCATTGGAGTGTCTCAGATAAGTATGACTCTCTTACTACACCCTTAAAACTAGAACACAGCAGCGTTTAACACTGCTGTTATTAAACAGAATAATAAGGCGGTGGTGACTACGGAGTCAACTACAAAGAGTTCTACCAACTTCTAATAATCTTTTTCACATCTTCAAGTTCATTGCCTTGGTCTTCAAATTAGTTGTAAAGTTTATTTAATTTATTTTTAAATCACTTAAGCCTTGAGTTCCTACGAGACAATTCTCCAACGGATTAAGAAAAAATAATCCACAAGCGCAAATGGAATCAACATAAATGCCAGATACACTAATTTGCCTTGTTTAGATAATTTTCTCCACAATAAAAGTCTTAAGAATCCCTGCAAATAAGCACGATGTACCTTTAACTAAGATTAAATTCTATGTCTTATCTCTAAGATCTGTATTTCTTCGCGTTCTCTACTTTTAGGGCGCGTTCGAATAAGACGATTGGAGTCGCAATAATGCAGCACTACAGCCGGGAGATTTGTGTTGTACACGGATGGTTGTGGTAATAGTGGGTAAATCATGGTAAGTGGCAATCTGAATTCTGGTTTCTCGCTAACGGTGCCCACATACTGCTTGAAGACATGTTTCGATTGGTGTGGTAACAATTGACGATATACGTTGACGAATAGACGGAGCATAATAAATTCTACAAAAACATCGATCAACCATCAATTGATTGTTGTGTGAGCACACTCCAACTGACTATCCATTGGCGACTATCGCTTAAGCGATAGTTGCTAGAGCTACCAGCTTAAGCAACTGAACAGTTCAAGCTGCTGCTGGCCGGGCATCAAATGTGGACACTGAACAAATGACAATCGGAAGATGTTTAATTTGACTCTTAAAATCTCCTAACAGATTATTAGTTATCGATTCGTTATCGATCTGTATAATTATATAAGCCAGTGAGTTAAGTAGTGGTTGAACAATTTGTGCAAGTTTGACACTGTTGTTAACAGTTACTTAATTATTAAAGCTATCAGTTGCTCAAGCGACAGTAGCCAATGGGTAATGAGCGTTACGTAAGTGTCGTACCTACTCGGGTTAATCCAATACTAACTCTTAACACACTGCTCGGGTATGATCTCGTATTAATTCAATTTATACAACCGTCCGTGTGCATGACAACAACTGTCGTGACGCAACAGTCCGATTTTAATCGTCTAATTTGAAAAAGCCCTTATAGTTTTATTAAGGCCAACATAATTCGAGTGCGTTCCTTGGAATTAGACCTTTATAATTGCTTTCATTGTCCCTTATCTCCTGGTGTTATTGCAAATGACCTAATTCTTTCGAAGTGACTATTCACTAGAAGATGTAATATAGGATGTAAGTAATTAAATAACAGAATAGAGTGGGAGGTTAACCAGATGGCGGGTTTATTGTGGTTTCGTGTTAGATTATAGTTTATGGTTTATTTAAAAAAAAAAATAGATTACCACTGTCCAGCAGTGGACCTCGAAAGGCTAATGGATGGTTGTTGTAATGCACACGAACGGTTGTATTGTTCATATAAATTGAATTAATGCAAAACCCCTCTCAAACTGCTCAGTAGCTTATGTAATCATACAGACACGTAAAAAATCGACTGTAAACAGATTTTTTGTGCATAAGATAAATATGGACCGCAGAGTATTTGTTTAACGATCAAATTCGACGTCCTAGTCGTAGTCCTAGTGGCTTGAAATACTGTTTAGTAACCAACTTTTAAAGCCACTAAGACTCGGACTAGGACGTCGAATTGTATTTAGTGTATTTTTAACTTAAATATAAAAAAATACTGTATACTGTAATGAACCATTATTATTATTCATCATTATCATTATTTGGGCTGATCAACATTGTTGGG
>MOOZ01000112.1:152816-166338 GCA_002930495.1 Cecropterus lyciades | reverse complement strand
CATTATGCTGGTTGACTGCTTTCAGCCAGCGCTGGTCTTCCGAAGGACCCGGATGGTGAGGTCACGACAGGTCAAAAACAGTACAAACCAAGATACATAAAACTTAGAAAAGCGACATATATATATATATATATATATACACACACACAAATTTACACACACAACACATTCATATATAAAGCAAAACAACATTTCTTGAAAACATTTTTAATACTGTTATCTAAATTTACTTGCCTGTAAAGAAACATCATGCATTAAAGGCTTCAAGCGAAACAATACAAGCAAACCAGTCAATAAATCAGATAAAACGAATATTATGAAATAAATACTCGTCTAGAATTGAAAAATTTAATGAATAACATGTAGTAGGTAATCGAAATAAATGTTTTCGGATGGCATCTTTCATTTGTATCATCTAAGAATTAATTAAGAATTTTAAAGTGGGTGTTATTTCACTACGTAATTGCTTTGCGATAGGATATTTCTATTTTGTTTTCGAATTAACTAGCTGTAATTAGTGGAAAATAACTGGCTGAAATGAGAAAAACAAGTACTACAGTCGTGAAACAGATTAAAGACGTATTAAAGTTGAAATTATAAAAGTTAATACGGTTTTTATTTCATTCTTTTCATGTCATAACATGTTTAAATATTTTTGTTATTTTGTATGGTGTTTTGTACACCTAAAGGAAAGTGGTCACTACCGCTCATAGACAATTGTAAACAATTTAACATAATTATCTGTGATTAACTTCAGATCGAACAGGAGTATCTAAATTCAATCACAGATACGTCGCTACTCCCAAAGACTAAGATGGTCGCCTCGTATAAAAGTTAGCCGGCATAACTACTTTATAGGTAATTATTTTGTTACAGGAACTGTCCTCACAGGCGACAGCAATCGCAGCGCTGTCGGTCATCATCTTCGTGTTATCAGTGGTGTTGGCGATGGCGCTGCTGCCAGCCGCGGCGGAGTGGGAGGCCCTCGCGCTCTCCGGCTCAGTACTGGTCACGCTGTGCCTGGGAGTTGGTACATTGATGGCAACTCACCACGCGCCGTTGCCATTGTTTGCGTTAATACTGGTGAGTTCGAATGCACTTTTACAATACGTCTTAAACTTGTATGAAACTTCTTTAGAATAAATTCATGTTTGAACTCAATGAACCGAAACTGCGTTACGGAAGCAGTTGTCGACGCTATAACTAAATGGTTACAGCTTTCTGAATCACGCTAACGATTTTACTTCGTAGCTAGTATGAGCTCAATTTTGGTAAATATGCGAAATTAGATGTCCTAATATGCTGTTGTAGTGATTACTTAATTATATCATATTTTATTCTTATTAATATTAATATCTATTTTCGCCCGTAGGTTCTTTTTCATAAGTTTCACTACTGCCTTGTGTGAATTGCACATACACACTTTTTGTATCAAAAAGTGTGTATGTGTGAAATAAACCAGTATGATTCGCCTGGTACGACCGCCACACCCTTTTATAGCGTAAAGTAATTGTTGCGGCGGGAGGTATGACTTCCTTCTGTCATAGACCATTTTAGTTCTTAGGATTGGCACTGTTATTATTAAACCCCTGTTCTACATGGAGTTCATTACAGATGTCCATGGGCGACATGAAATAAAATGAAATGAAATGTCTTTATTTTGCATAGGCCTACGGGGACACTTACAAATTTTTATTTAAAATATTTTTTCTTACACAACCACCGGATCGAAAATGACCTTATCTGAGAAGATACGGCAAGAACCTCAGCGGGTTTGTCTTTTTTCTTTGAAATCCATTTTTTAACCATCTTGTTTATTACATGGACAATTAAAGCTAGCTCCAGTATGTTGAATTACATTTAACTAAACAGAGACTTGTTTGGCAAGATACGCTACACTTTAACAATTAATCATTGAAGTATATATTATTTTGATCAGTCCCAAGCTGCTTTGTCTTCAAAGTATTCAGAAATTTTGTAATATGCTTTACGGCAAAGTTTGGTCTTAATCACTGCTTTGAATTTACTTATTGACAAGTTTCTGATTTCCATAGGAAGTTCATTATAAAAGCGTATACATTGACCCATAAAAGAAATTTTAATTTAACTGTCCTCGTTTGATACTTTAAGCTTATAATAAACGTTAACCAACTGATATGCAATAAAATAAAGCGACATGGCGTAATGTGTTCTCTTAAACAAATATGCCAGTAATTATGCATCCAACTTTCGATCGCGCCCGACGTTGCTTAATTTCGTCGATCTGTTACCGCTGGGTTAAGAAACATTTCAAGTAGTAAGTCATTTCAAACAGTAAGGTGCTTCGAGCATCAACGTACGAATTTTGGCAAATTTCGCTTCACTTTGCAGTGAAGTTTCGTGGACTTATGAGATCAGACTCATAGATTTAGTCGAGTAACAGCAGTGTTTGGTGTGGATTGTTGTATTCTGGTCTGAAAGGTGTGGTAAGGTAGTTTATACTTACTCGAGGCATTCTAACTTAGCCCTTAGCAAGTCACTAGCAATGCACCTATGGCTAACCTCAGGTAAGACTCTGATCTTATCTGGGGTTGATTACAGATGTCCTTGTGCAGCAGTGGCTACTTAACATCAGGTGGACTGCATGCTCATTTGCTACTAAAATATTATGAAAGAATACATTTTTCT
Source organism: Cecropterus lyciades (assembly GCA_002930495.1). NCBI lineage: Eukaryota > Metazoa > Arthropoda > Insecta > Lepidoptera > Hesperiidae > Cecropterus > Cecropterus lyciades. Next base: position 163,671 of record MOOZ01000112.1, on the reverse strand, counting down.
TTAAGCTCAACTCGTGGCTCTACGCTAAGGCAATTCGTTTGAATGTTTCGTTGCCTACGGATTACGATGAGTGCAAACCATGGGACGACATGTGTTTGACTACTATAACTACTGTTAACCCATTATTGTCCGACTGCTGGGCACGGGTGTTCTATCAGATTGCATGAGTTGCAGGCCATAGTCCACCGCACTGGCTTAGTGCGAATTGGTAGACTTTACACACCTTTAAGAACTTTTTAAAGAACTCTCAGATGTGTAGGTTTCCTCACGATGTTTTCCTTCACCATAACATAGGCAATGGAAATGTAACATTGTATAAAAGTTTCAACTCATTTAATTTGTAAATAACTTTTAATAACTTTTTGAATCTCGCGGGTTTTCAAACATTGAAAAATACGTATCTTTTTTTCCTATGTGGGTTTATTAGACTAGTCATGAATAACATACATTTAATACAAAAAAAAATACTAATCAAGATTTCAAACAAAAAATTGTGTGTATTCTAATAATGAGATGTAATTAAACAAATTCAGAGTGTGATTTAATTAATTGGTGCCACGGAGAGCCTAGCCAACTAGGAAGAGAACAAAAGGAAAGCAAATGTGATTAATTTACATTCCTAATTAAGGGTCTTCCTTTGTTTAATGTTGTCAGCTTGCCACGAAATTTTATCTAATCAATTATGTTGTTAATTTCCTCACAATACATATTCGTTTTTTTTTCGTATTATAAGGAATATGTTCACAACTTAATACTTTTCATTTACTTTCTTATTTCTGTATAGATGGATAACACAATTCTTTTTTTTATAATATTGAAGTAGCAAATGAGCATCAGTCCAAAATGATAAGTTGCCCCTGCCGTGGATGACATCTGTAATCAAACCCAGATAAGATCTGTCTAACGTGAAGTTGGCTACAGATGCGTTGGTACCCCTGAGGACTAATTTGTAATGCCTCGGATGTGTATGTCTCCCTTACCACAATTCCTTATATCGGTGATTAGAGCATCATAGGACTGAAACTTGACATAACTTAAATCGTTTCGACCTATAGGTATCTACAATTTCACTTACAATCTTTCATATCACGGGACACATGAAAAGAAAAATGAATAACACAAGCCTTTACCACGTCACAGGGGCTCACTTGACGGCGAAAGGTTTCCCCAAAAGCCCGTCGATATCCAAGCCATAAATTTTCTATTTTATATTTGGCCAGAAAAGTGATAGCAGAGGGATAATGAGCGCATTCACGCCCCGCGATCGTGACATGAATATTTAAAATCGAGTCGAATCATACTTCGTAACTAATCCTTTTCGAAATAGATTTTCCAACTAAGCTTCATCTCTGTATAAATGGAAATTATATGACGTAATTCCCAAATTGTCTAAATATTGGTTTTCGGGTAAAAATAAAAGCAGTTCCGATTTTAGTCTGTATTACGAACGAAATTAAGTAGGAAACGAGCATCAGACCTGATGTGGAAAGTGGTTACTACCGGCCGTAGACATTTGTATGCAACTTCAAACAGAGGTTTTACCAGAAGTCCATCACAGATACGTTGCTACTTCCGAGGACATAGTTGGTCGCTTCACATATAAGTGAGCCGGCAACCACACCTTTTACTGTCCAAAAACGAAACGCAACAACTGCTTCACGCTAGAAATAGGGGTGACGGTGTTACCTCCCCGGTCGAAGTACATTGGTTCTATCAGCTGGAAAATCTTGTCTCTAGTCCTAGTCTCTCATGATGGGGGTTTTTGCAAATAGTTATCGAGGCTGGCATTCGTGTAGGTGTCCGCAGTGGGTTTTAATGTTACACAGCTACTACCCATCTTCTGGATTTTGTCCTCCAGTCGTCTCCTACAACATTCACGGACAGAGAGGGGTTGGTTACTATTTAAACCCGATACCACACATCGCTATTATAATCTGTTATCTTCTGGTTATTTTAATTAGTTAACTATGGAATTTCGTTATTGGAAAAATCCTCAAAAAGAAATAAAGATGAATAACTGCAAAGATATACCTAGAAGTATAAGTTCCATTTCTTGAGATTAACCTTTAATCAGTTCTGTAACTATATTTTTACATATTCCATTGTTGTTTTTGTTTAGTTGGATACAATAAAGTGGTAGTGTATTATAGAAATTATTATTATTAATATTATTAATTATGTATTATCCATCCACATTACATTCTCAGGGTGAGGCAAGGCTTATAAGATCAGATACTATATGCAAATTTTGTTTAAGTGTACTTCATACAATTTTAATAAAGAATTCGATAAAACCATTAGAAAAATCCGTCGCTCAAGTCAATGAGCAATGTTTGCCGGTATCGTTTGTTATAAAATTAGCTGCTAAAGCCAGCAACGAGGATCAATCAACGGAATTGGAGCGAAAATTCAGTTATTCCAGCTCGAGAATAATAGCACTAACAAACTCTATTGATGGATCCTTAATAAACTCCGAATTGGGAAATGTGTCTTTAAGTGATTTTTAAAAAGTTTTCTTTTAAAATAAGTAATGTGTATTTACGTATCTTTGAATCTATAATAATATTATAAAGCTGAAGAGTTTGTTTGTTTGAACGCGCTAATCTCAGGAACTATTGGTCCGATTTGAAAAATTCTTTTGGTGTTAGATAGCCCATTTATCGTGGAAGGCTATATATCATCACGCTAAGACCAGCAGGAGCGGAGCACCAATGAAAAATGTTTCAAAATCGAGTTTTTTTTTCTAATGCGAGCTTCCGCTGCATGCGTTGCGTAAACGGTTAAAGTTTCGTAAAAATTATGTATGACAAAATTGATCCCCTTTAAAAGTTCTAAAAAAAGTCAGCGACAGCTTATGTCTATCTTTTCAGGTAAACTCACTGTACCCTTTTATATGCTAACCAAATTTCTTCCAAAATAATGCATTATTAACGAATTTGTATTTATAAATACAATATTTATTCTTATCCAAATAAATACATAAATTAGTTTTCTTTGTAGTAACTAATACGCGGGTGAAACCGTGGGGCGCAGCTAGTATATACATATGTCCCGCATTTATTTGTCATTTGAAGTGCACTGGACTATGGATATAGGACTTTCCTAACGGGGTTTTTTGTCACCCCGCGTGACTGCTGTGGGTGCTGGTTATCTCCTGAATTATATTCCTTAGATGCGCTCTACGACATCCACGGTAAGAGCGGGGGTGGTTTTTAAGACGCAGACCACGTGGCATATTCTACATTTAAGAGTACTATATGTACCTTTTACCAACTGTTATTATTTAATGGCGGTAAATAATCTTATCGGCTTCGTGGGCGGAGGACCTCGATACGGGTTAGGGTTTTTTTATAGTATGGAAGTAACAAACGAGCTTACTTTGGCTGGATTTTTTCAGTCCCTTTAAAAATTGCGATTAAATGCAACCGAGCACGCAGTCTACCTGATGGTGGTGACTGCCGCCCATAGACATCTGTAAACAACTACGTTAAGGTTCTATTTGAAGTCTATCACGAATGTGTTTTATTTATAGTATGGAAGTAGATATATATTTATAGTATGGAAGTAGCAAACGAGCATGCAGCCCACCTGATGGTAAATGGCTACTGCAGTCAATGGACATCTGTAATTAACCCTAGGTAAGATCAAAGTTTCACCTAAGGTTAGCCACAGGTGCCTTGCTACCCCTGAGGACTAAGATGGAATACCTCGAAAAAGTATGTCTCCCTTACCACACCCTTCAGGCCAGAACACAATAGCGCTATAATAGGTGTGGTGGTGGTGCTCCCGGAGTCGAACCACAAAGAGTTCTTCCAGCTTCGATTCGTTTACATCATCGAATAGTTTCATTACAATGAACGTGCCGTGGCAGACAAAACTATATTATCCTATAGAATGTTTTAATAGATTCGGCCCGTGTCCGGGTAGTATCATGGTAGTAATAAATATATTCTATAGAAGAACGCTATTTTGTATGCTAGCACACTATCAATTTCTACAGACGGGGAATTTCGACATTGACTCGTACCTTTCTCCGGCAATGGACCAATTTGTACTCTATAGGCCACGAAGTTTATGCAAGACTTCAACCCTGCAGTTACACCAAGGGTCGTAGCCCATACTGTGTGAACATTTATCATCCATTCATCAGCCTTTTCGGGTCCGCTGCTGGACATAGACCTAATTGCTGCCACTCTAACCGGTCCTGTGACTTAACCCAACAGTTTCCCGCAGTGTTCTTCATGTGATAGGGGCACTTAGTGGTTAAAAGTTTTTCTTTTGCGTAAACATGATAGCTACTCGAGTACTTCGAAAATGAATTTCCATAATTGTAATTAGTATTCACGTATAAAGAGTTGAAGTTAAGGAAGTTTATATTAAAACGGGACCACGTTTAGGCGCAACAAAGCTGAGTGCGCATAATTAGTTGCAATTTGCATATCTCGTTGCCCTCTGCGGTCACAGGTGTTTACAAGGGCCGTGATAAACAAAATACATTATGTAATTAAGGTTTCTTAGATGAAGGGCGTGGAAGAGGCACTAAGATGTAGCATGTCAACTAAGTCGCCTCATATTAAGGTGAGCTGGAAACTGCACCCTTTCAGCGAAATGCAATAACTGTTTCACGCTAGAAGGCGTGGCCCTATTAAAAAAATTACCGTCACGAGACGCCTGCCAGATGTAAAACTTCGTGTTCGTAAGAATAGTATGTACTTATAGGAGACAAGATTGCGACAGGAACTAAATATATAGCATAAAGAAAATAACGCCATCTACGGACAGTACCCCGCATTAAATTGTACTAGCACCGCAGCCCGCTTATTTGATACTAAATAGTTGCGAAAATGTAAAGCAAATGGCGCTAAAATAAATTCGGTGTGACGATCGTCATGCCTACAATCAGGTTTACGTGCGCCTATAGATATTTCATATCAATATATGGTATTTTACCGCGGCTCCGCTCGCTCGGGTCAAGTTAGACATGGTGAAGAGTATTCTCTGAATATGTGTCACTCATAATCTGGTGCTGGCCATAAACCACCCGTGAGCAAAATTTCATCCAAATCCGATTAGTATTTCATCGTTAAACAATCCATCGACCCGTAGATTCATCCTCACAAACATTTGTCGTTTGTAATATTAGTCAGACTTCGCTTCGAGGTTAAACATATTTAATACTGGGTTATTCCTGCAACTACGTCCGCTTTAGTCAGGTTTACCATGACATTGAGTATCCTATGTGTTAATCTCGGCCATAAACTATCTGTGTGCCAAATTTAGGCCAGTAATCTTTGAAAGAGCAACAAATACACATACATCCTCACAAACTTTCGCATTTATACTACGTCAGACGATTTAATTTTCTAACCAACTGTAGAATTATAACAATATTTCCTGTACAGGAAAGTTTTAAAAGGCCTATTTTGTTTTACTTTTGTACTGTGTCCTATAAATATAAAATGGCTGACAGCGATTTAATTACTGCAACTTTATAATGTACCGCGTTCTTTTCGTTTACGATTAATTACAGAGTTGAAATCTTAATTAAAAAATCTTAGGCAGGTGGTGTCGTGTTCCGTCCAAGTGGGTATTTAGTACTTAACTACCCTTAGGGTATTTCAGTTTTTTTTAATGTCATAAAAATATCTAAGAACAATTATTCTATAAAATCGTTCTATAATTTCGGACTTAATTTGCAGTGTAATATAATAGTAAACAGTTACTTTTGAAAAACGAGATAAATTATGTATGTGTGTTCGTTTGCGTATATGGCACTATTGACACAATAAATATACCAGAGTGGGGCTATAAGTGTAGAAAACATCCATATTATTTTTACCCGACTGCGTCAGAAGGAGGGTGTTTTTTTCAATCTGATGTACTTATGTATATTAGTATATATGTATGTCCATTTCTTTGGCACGTGCTACAACGCAAATGGCTTGACGGATTGTTACATATGACATATCGTTAGAATGGTTTCAGTATACAGAGTAACATAGGCAGCATAATTAAAAAAAATGGCGCCTGTAAATAAGGAAAAAGGGGGAAGGGCGATTTTTTTTCATCATTACAATATGGAGTGGGTATCAAATTAAAGCTAGTAAATAGACCATGCCAAAAAGAAACTAATAACTAAATAATACTATTATGTTACTATTTAAAAAAAACAACACATAAAAACGTTAAATATATCTTTATAAAAACAAAAAACTAACTGCTTAAACCCAAAGAACTGAAATTGAAGGCAATCAATCGGTTTGAGGCAGTCGGGTTTTGTTTTAATATTTTAAAGGATGTTACATGATACCAATTCACTTAAACTGAAACAAAGATATCGAAAAACATTGAGATTCGAATCGATGTTCGTACTTTACAGAGAAGGGTATTCATCTGACTATCTTGCAAGCGCTGTATGCCATCATATCACTGCAACGTTGAATAAATGGTTAGAAAAAGAAAACTACAACCCAATTCAATTTCCCTTGTAGACCTTTACGCAAGGGTGCACTCATGACGGGTGCGGGCAAAACTAGTTCTAGGGCTGTCTGTTTTATACATAATAAACATATTTTTTAACTATATATATTTTTACCCTCTCGGCCTCTCAGGCCAAGAGAGCAAGAGATTACACTACGGGTTAGTTGTTTTAGTTGCCAGCTCACTTGTATATAGGGCGATCCTTTCAGACCTCCGGAGTAGCAACGCACCTGTGATCGACTTCAGATAGAATCCCTGTTCTATACGTAATTGCTTACAGATATCTTTATCAGATAACCATCTGATGGACTGTATGCTCGTTGGCTAGTTCAGTTTAATAAAAAAAAGGTTAGGTATAGGACTCCGGTTTCGTTCCGTTGGAGATCCCGGAGTCCTGTTAATAGCGTACAGGACGGCCACCGGGGGAATTTTAATGTGCTAAAAACCCACGTAGCCCGGCGTCGCTCCCACGGCGACGAGTACCTTTTGAAGGTTGTAACCTTTTTTTATTAAAACGACTAATTCAGAAGAAGTTTGTTTTATTTACATTATATACAATTCTGTGTAATAGCTCTCAGGGGAAAGACGGACACAACATAAAAGGATGGCATATAAAAGGGCTCTAATTCGGAGTATACGCTACAGTGTCCATCCCCCTGACGGTAAGTGGTTACTACCGCCCATGGACTTCTGTAAACAAATTCACATAAAGCAGAACTCCTATCTAAAGTCGATAACAGATGCTATTGTCGAGAACTGAGATGGTCGTCTCATATAGGTTCAAGTAAGTCGGCAACCACGCCCTTCTAACGAAACCCAATAACTACTTCACGCTAGAAATGGGTGTGATGGTGGTTCCTACCTGTTCGAACTACACTGGTTCTAATACCCACAAATAATTCATAATACAAGCTTAACGCATTATACAATATTTATTCGTCATCCCTAGTCTTGTTTTTGTAACTGCAAATCCCATCCTTAACAGAGAGAACTTCGTCGTTTCTCTGCAGCTGTTTTGTTTATTTCTTTTGAGATATTTTGCAAAATAAAGCTTTTAGTTTGTGAAAAGTTATGGATTACATAATGGGAAGCACGATCTACATAAGTTAGAATTCTTCGTGACTTAGATATGGAGGCACCACTGATTTTTCCAAAACGCAATGCGTATTCTAAATTGATTATCGATGCTTTACGGAGAAGGAAAACATCGTGAAGAAACCTACACAACGGAGGGTCCAATAATTCTCAAAGTTGTATGAAATTTACTAATTCGCACTTAGCCAGAGCGGTAGTGTATGGCCTAAAACTTTTTTATTCTTAGAGGAGACTCGCGCTTAGCAGTGAGACAATATAGAGTTAATAATAACAGTATCTACGTCTATATAACAAAGTATACAAACAACAAAGTCCCATTGTTAAGTGTACTTTAAAGTTAAAAACAACAAGAGCTTTTAATCCGAAGCGAAGAAAAAACAGATGCAATTGTAACTACGTTTTCTTCTATTTTCTGTGGCTATGGGAAGTTGGTTTAATTCTAGACTTGTCCGCAAAGGCACAAAGTTTGTTTTAATTGGACAAGTTTCTGTACTAAGTCGTAATTATAACAACACGGTGTAGTTGACATTGTTATTTAATTAAGAAGTAGGGTGCAGTCTACGACATGTTACGATAACTAACGTTATTTTATAATGTACTAGCTGTATCCGACATATAGCTGTATAGACTTCTATGAGAAGGGTTTCCTTATATTCTTGTGTAAATTAATTTTTACACTGGAGGCGGGGACAAATAAACATACTAAATATTATAACCGCGTTTGCCACTGTTTTGTTTTTATGATAATTTATTTAATAAATCATTTGTTTCAGATGGTGCATACAATGATGCCCATAGCGCGGTCCATAGCTTTGATGATGTCAGCTGCTTTGACGCTCGCTTATATGGGCCTCGCTATAGGCCTGGGTCCTACGGGACAAGAGGGACAATTCTATCAACAGGTAAATATTTTGAGTCACTTATTTTGGGCACGTTGTGCTTCTTATAAGCAGTGATAGTTTAGTCACTCAACTACTGATTGAGAGGCCGACTTTGTACCACTAAAGTTTAGTGGTTGAAATTCGGAATCTCAGAGTAGCCTAAGTTCGAATCCTAGACACGCCTCTGATATGTCAAAGTTATAAGCGTATAAGAAATTAATTTTCACTCGTTGTAACCATGGAGGAAATCGTGTGGAAACCTATATATCTGAAAGATTAAAAAAATTACAAATTGTTTTCAAAGATGTATGAAATCTGGATTTCTAGTATTAATTTGGATGGCCTACACAACACTCCGAGCTCAGCAGTGTGATTAACGAGATGCCGCTGTTGATAAATGGTCAGTGTCCATATACCACCGTGCAGACCACAATAGCACTGATTGATGTAGTTATAAGGCAAAAATAGAAATCGTGAATTTGTCGTCGCCTCAATGAAATTGCGAAGATTACTGAGGTAAAAGGTAATATCGTGAATTGTTAAAATGGTAATTCTTACATTGTGAATATGGTAATTACGGCCCACAACTATAAAAATACATATCTGAAACAAAAATAATGACACGTTAGTCAGGGTGAACAATGCCTTAAAGTTTTTTATCCATATCCGTTTTTAACCATTATTGTCCCTCTGTTGGGCACGGGTCTCTTCTCAGAATGAGATTGATTGAGACCATAGTTCACCGCGCTGGCCAAGAGCGAATTAGACTGCGCACAATTTTGAGAACTTTTTTATAGAGTACATATGTGTAGGTTTCCTAACAATGTGTTGATCGTAAAGTAGTGAAAATAAGTTTCTGATACCCGAGATTCAAAGGTTAAACCCTCGGTAAAGAAGCCGACTGTCCACCATTAAGCTATGCTATGCTAACTGCTCATGATGTTGTTACGATTGATATCCTATCCATATAGGAATGGGTTATTTGGACTGATACTGAACGACAAAAAATAAGCGGCGTTACTTTACGCTTTTCTAAGTTCAAAACACAAAATTCTGTATTCAAAAAAAAATCTGATTCAAAGATTGTAATTTAAAGTTGTTATTCAATCTTATTTATAAAATTCTCGTGTCACAATGTTAGTTACCTTACTCCTCCGAAACGGTTTTACCGATTTTTACCAAATTTTAAATGCATATTGAGTAGGTCTGAGAATCAGCTACTATCTATTTTTCATACCCCTAAGTGGTAAGGGTTGTTCACCCTTAACGTTTTTTTTAATTTTTGGGTAATTTTTTTTTTCTTTTTTTCTATAATGTGGCATTAAAAATACATACAACCCTAAATTTTTACCCTTTTATCACCAACTCCTATTTCTTAATAATCATTTTAGTAATATCAAATTTATATGGCAAAACAACGTTTGCCGGGTCAGCTAGTATTAGTATAAGATTTTAATGACTCATTAAATAAGTTTAGTGCAGCGTATAACGATACTGATATTGAAAATTACTTCGAAACTTGAAAATCCAGATTCCGTACGTCCGCTCGCAAAACCAATCAAGTTTCTCATTGTAACTTCGACCACGTATTGTCGATGGTAAATTGGAAAATGTTATAATGAACTGGCTGCCATAGACTAAATAAATTGGGTAGCAATTATCTGGCTATTGTGTCTACACCTCGAAAGTAGAATATTAAAATTTAAGATAACAGATTTGTGATGTCGGTGGATTTGAATGAAGTTTCTTAATCTCATTGCAAAATAGCATTAAATGAGATAATATAAGTCATGGAAGTCGTATGTCAAGGGCATAATTATTCGTTACGTAAAGATTTCTACCATTCAACTCCTACCTCAATAGAAATAGGTAGGTAAGGAACATGATAAAACAAATAGCTTTCACGCTTTCTACACTCATAACCCCACACTAGGATTTGGAGTTAAAATTAATTTCTATTTGCTGTTAATTACTTTATTTGATTTATTGATATTACGTCACTATTTGGCGAACAATTAAATATGAATTGTGTACGAATTTCCTATTCAGGATTGTAATTAAATTTAATAGACCATGAGCTGATGAGTATAATCAATGTGCCTATAATTTATTCATGTAATTTGAAATTATTTTAGGGTTACGTAGTATCTTATTAATATTATAAATGCGAAAGTTTGTGTGGATGTATCACACATACACTTTTTTATACATAATTTTTCATACACATTTTTACTTTTTCACACAAAAGCTACTGATTGGATAAAGATGAAATTTGGCACACAGAAACTTTATGGCATGAATTAATGCATATAATACTTTTTATCATGGTAAGTAACCCTAGAAAATAATGGACCATCTAAGGGGGCGTTCAAGTATTACGTAACGCAATTTGGGGGGGA
>MOOZ01000112.1:99990-120686 GCA_002930495.1 Cecropterus lyciades | reverse complement strand
TTGCCGTCTCTTGGACTGAACCATATGTTAATGTGATATTAATGCTTGTCTATTCGGGAGTATTGACTAATTGTAGAACGTGAAGTCATGAGGTCATAAGGCTATGAGGTCATGAACAACTAGAGCAATTGTTGAAAATTTGAAATACTTCTACGAGTTTTTTTTCTACAAGTGTAGTTTTTTTTAAGTAACTGAATTAGTAAGTGACCTTAATGTCTATTTGATATTAAGTTGTATTTTATTTGAATTTGAAGGACATGCAGTATATGATCTTATTTTACATAAAATAGCCTCTCTAGTCTCATATGGTACTTTGGGCTGGTCCTTATTTTTTTATATAAAACTGAAGTAACATGAGCATGCAGTCTATCTGATAGTAAGTGAACATTGCCACCCATGAACATCGTATCGGTGAGCAATTTCATATAAAGCAGGCGTTCTACAACTCTATAACAGATGCGTTGCTATTCCTGATGACTAATGGTCGCCTCATGTAACTGTGAGCCGGTAACTACACCCCGTCATACAAAAAGGATTTCTTTAAGTTGGAAATAAGTGTAACAGTGATGCTGCACCGATCAATTTACACTAGTTCAACGACCTTGCAAACCAATTAGTTCTTTAAAACTGCTGTCTTTGGATTATTTATAAGCTGACTCTAAAGCGCTTAATAATAAGCTCTCTGCAGGATAGTTCCGTATGTTAAATCGATTAATGTTGGCTCTACTTGGTTAGTTTTGGAAATAATAATATGAAAGGGAATATTTGCATGTAACACAAGCATTACATAAAACACTAGGTGTTTTCTTGTAACTTTTATGTTAGGTATGAAACATTGTAAGACGCAATAAAACTTTATTGAGCGAATATCACGTTATTTATTATGGTTATGGCAATATAGTGTAAACTCACGGGAATTCAGAGCAGGGATAGGTAGTCCTTTCAGTAAATCTTTGCTGCGAAAATATTATTTATATCCGCGAAGACGTAAGTAGAATCGAAAATTGTTTACTTTGATATGAGATGATCATAATCATGTTACAGTTTGGACTAAATCTCAGAATATTTATGAAGAATTTACAAAGAAATATTATAGGTCTAATTATTTATGAAGCTATTAATTCTTATAAATCTTATAGATCTCATTATTTAATGAGATCTAGTATATATTGTGTTGTTAAAATATTATTATTTATAAGACTTTTAAAGAAAAATATTTAGAAGACTGTAAATGTTGTGTCTGAAGAATAAAATACTTAATATAAAAAAAATATCAAAGCGTCTTTGACTACGATCAAAGTTATAATATTTTTTCTTCGAATCGATGAAAATATAATAATTGTAATGAATCTTAACTCAATATCTCGAAATTCGATACGAATGAAATTAAGAGGAAGTGTGCCGTTTTTAACACGCATTTATTTGTACCATTATTGGAGTAAAAAACATGTGATGGTTTTTTTCTTCGGCTTCAATCGAGCTTTTGTGATTAAAGACAATTTAAATCCCATTTCACACTTAAATCCGTTGCGGCACGTTCCAATTACAAAAACCGGTAACATTTTGGCCATCGTTCGGAAATTGTTTGCGGGATAAATAGAAACTGTGGCGAATCGTGGAAAAATGCTCTTGACATCGCAAAAAGTGAACGAGAACACAGATTAAAAATATAATAGCTGCGCCTATGGTCAATGCCTGACAGTAATGAGGATAAACATTGCTTTATTTTCGTATGTTTAAAACTAATGACATTTTTTGTTGACATTGTTTTTTGTATTTAAAGAAGGTTGGGTCTTAAAAGGTGGTAGAATTTTTTATGGTTCGACTCCGGAGGCACCACCGCCACGCCTATGTTTGCCTAGTAACAGTAGTGTTGTGCACTGTTGTGTTGTGGTCTGAAGGATGTGGTAAGGGATACAGGGGAACCGCCTTTGGCAAAACCTTCTTCTTCGGCCAAAACGAGCCGAAGTTTTTGCCTAAGCCGAAGGTCTAGCAAGAGTTAAAACGGAAGGAACAGCAACGAATGTACGAATCCGTGATGAAAAGTTGAAGCACAGGGGTGAACGCACACTCCTTTGTGGGCTTGGGTCAGGTCAGGTGTGTTTGAAATTCATATTATTGCAAAGTTATCGTCTGTGACAAGTAGCTAAGTAATTTTTTTCAGTTCTAGAAGTCGTTAACATACAGTCAACCTAAATCTTTATGTAGAAAATATTTTTTAACCGTTACATTTTCACGTTTAGTTAGTTAATTTGAAGCCAAATTTTTAGGTTTCTGAACCTTTGGCTTCGGCCGAAGGTTGTGACGATAGCTGATATGACCTTCGGTCGGATACTAGGAAACATACTTATCCAGCGTTCTAACTTAGTCCTCAGAGGTAGCAACGCATCTAGAGCTAACCCCGGGTAAGACTGATCTTACCTGAGCTTGCTTATAGATGGGCAGCAGTGGCCACTTACCATCAGAATACATGCTACTTCCATATTATAAAAATGAGATGTAATCATAAGTTCAGAAGTGAAATATATTGGAATAAACAGACCAGAGAGAAATGAATGTCAAAGTCTATACAATTGTCTTAAGTCTGGGTCTAAATAAATGTATGTACTTGACTTTAGGGGTCATAGTAGAGACGACACAGGAATCCTTTGAGTGTATAAAGAGTTAATATAGAGTCAGTAAAAAGTATAAAGTGTAAAAAGTAGTTTACATTAGTGATTTTGCACTCAACGAATAAAGTTACAATTAATTAGTTAATAGATAAACACTGGCACTATTGCCGGTAGCATTGTTTGGTACATTATTCCCTCAAAATTCTACAAAAACGGTCGAAAAAAGTACCATAAAAAGTTAAACAAAAAATATTTCATTTGCAACTAATTGGAATTCATAGCGCACTAGCATTCAGACTAATTGACTTTTCACACGAAAGTATGTATTGTAGATCTACTTCAGTATCGTGGTAATGAAGGTCGAGTGACGTAATATCAATAACCTTGATAACGTGAAAATAGGGACAAAAAGTACGTTTTTTTGAGTTTTCTTGTTTGATATTTTTCTGCTTGTTTGACATGATTGCTGTCCAGCCACGATACAGTGCCAACTAGTGTGAAAAAAAAATACTTCACGTTTTGAACGATTATATACCATAATTGTATCATATTAATGAATAAAACATAAACATATCATAAACGCGTTCTACACTCATAGCTCCACAGTAGGATCTTCTCCTGTGTCGTGGGTGCCATGGACATACAAAGACGAATACACAAACACCCAGACCCAGAACAGAAATCTTAAACTCATCATTCAGATGTCTGTCTGGCCGATGATCGAACCCGGGACCCACTGCGTGTCAGACCGGTATGGTGACCGCTCAGCCATGCGGGTCGTCATCAATGAATACTAACATTATAAAGACGAGAATTTGTGAAGATGTATATTATGTTTGAAACACTTTCACGTACAACTACTAATCCGATTGGACTGAAATTTGGCAAATATAGAGTTTATGACCTGGATTACCACATAGGATACTACTACCCTAATATTTACTCTTTATTGGAGTAAAATACTAGATAAGATTATAAAACAAATTTCGCAATAAATGTTTTTGTTCCACTTTTCTGTGAATTCATTACAACGGTTCCAAAGGTTACACACCTTATTAAATTTAATCCGCATAAATAAATTACAAACTTGTAACTGAATTTTTGGCTAAAATTAAATATTGTTTGTAAATTATGACGTGGCTTTTGTTGCAATAAGATAGTTTTAAGTTATAATAGGGTCGGTAACAAGATGTTTCATCAATCAAGTTTATTATATTATTAGTTTAAAGTAAATTGCAGTAGTGAAGCACTATTATTTTCTTTCTCATAGCGTAACTTTTGTAGAAATAAAAAAAAAAATCTGACACACGAACCTGACGCACCTGATGATAGATGGTCGCTGCCATTGACATTTGTAATCAAATTCGGAAAGAAGTAGGTCTATGTTGCTAACATTAAAAATTCAATGAAACGCCTCGGGCTTGTGACTTCAAATCATAACAAGCCAGTGCTTAATATTGCGACTAAATGCCTGTAATACGTGTGGAGGTCAGGCCATGCAATTCACGGGAAATTAATGCATTTCTTGACTTGTGGTAGCACTTATATTTTTGGGATTTGCTTTTGGATTCCTGGGAAGTTCAACGGATAGAATTATTTTTTTCGTTATGTCTTACCGTCGGAACTACCAATTATATAAACCAACGGAATAAGCATTTATTTAAGTTATATTAAATTCTTTTGTTAAGTTTTTCCTTCAATCAATAATACTAAACGTATAAGCTACTTAGCAGTTCATGCCGGACTCAGTTGCTGTCCTTTTCGTGAATTTAATCCACCGTTACAAACAACGGCATTAAGGTAAAAATGATTTCCCTTATTTTTTTATAATATAGAAGTAGCAAACGACTTACTAAGATGAAGAGGATACATCAACCTTATTCCTGTCTGAGGTCTCCCACATATTCATTGCTAACCTTGAGGACTAAGTACGAGTATAAGTGTATCTCCTGACACCTTTATACTCTTCAAATCACAATATAGCAGCGCTGAACATATGTATTAAGTTATAGCGGTGGTCTTCGAATATTGGTGTCAATGAACTATGAAGCGTTCTACTACATTCAAACAAATAGTCCTAAAATTCTACTATTCCATCAATGGATTTTGTTTTATCAGACTAAAGAAGCAAACGAGCATACAGTCCACCTGATGGTATGTGGTGACTGCCACCCATGTACATCAGTAAGCAACATATAGAACAGCGGTACTATCTGAAGTAGACCACTGATCCATTGCTACGTAGGACTAAGATGGTCGCCTCATATATGAGTGTGGCGCTAACCGTACTCTTCCACCGAAACGTAACAACTGCTTCACGCTAGAAATGTGGCGGTGGTACCTCCCCTACATTGGTTCTAGCACCTGTCGAACGATACTAATTCTACCACCTGGTAGAGAGAGAGTGGTACTATTCTTATTTTAAACGATAAATCAAGTCAAATGTGTAATGTACCGGAACATAAACGCAAAGCATACGCAACTTGTCGTGATGTCACGCATAGCTGTCGTACTTTCCGAGACAATGAATCATTGACCTTCTCGGAGCGTGACGTAGTTTTACGTCACAGAATCTGACTCAAAGGGTAACTAAACGGTAATCGGCATTTTCGTCAAAATGCCTCATTTTGTTTACGGTACATTATACTTTATTTATCGTAGTCATTATTAATAATTGGTTATTATTTCACTTAAGTATTTTGGAAAATTTGGAGATCATTTGAAAGATTGGGTGAACTCTTAGGAAGTAGGAAAGTCTTAGGAAGATGAGAAGAAAGAGAAGGAAGAGAAGATTCTTAGGCACCTAAATTCGCACCTATTTTTGCCACACAACAACATTGTTTAGAGTTGTTGAGTATGGTTTAAAGGGTGTGGTAAAGGATACTCAGGTGGAATATGTGGCTAACACAGGTAAGACTCTAGGCTAATGGGGAGTTGATTAAAGGTCATGAGCTGCAATGGCAACTTACCATCAGATGGACTTTATGCTCATTTATTACGTCTAAATAAAAAAGACTTAACACATAATTATGCGCCCTTTTACGGCCAAACATATTTACCGCACAAACATATCGCACCTTTAAAATTACAAGAAAAAATTTAACGATTTCAATCTTCAATTCCCTTCCTATAGAAGTTGTAATTACTTCTGTTTAGCAGCATTTACGACAATTACATTAGATTAAACGTTGCATTACCTGGTTTGATACTTTTCAACGTGTAATTTTTGACTAAAATCTTTTACTTGCAAGAATGTGATTACCGTTATTTTTAATGTAATCGCCAACCTATAATTGTGCGACTGCTGGGCACGGGTCTATTCTCAGGATGAGAGAGTTTTAGACCAAAGTCCACCGCGCTGGCCAAGGGCGAATTGGTAGACTTTACACACCTTTGAGAACGCTTTCTTTTAGAGACTTCTCTGGTGTGCAGGTTTCCTCACGATGTTTTCAATCGCCGTAAAGCATGATATATGATAATTAATTTATAACACGCACATTATTTTTAGAAAATTAGTGGTGCGGGCCTAGGATTTGAACCTCGGACCCTCGATTGAGAGGCTGAGTTGGCTTGACCTGGCTATCACTGCTCCATTTTTAATGTACCTACAACTAAACAATTACTAATGGATTGTTATATATGCCACAAGTAATACCATTTGAATTATAAGATAGCATATCTTCACGTCAGTCTTATGCAGTCATGAGTGACGTGAAGATTTGCTATCTTATATTTTATTATAGGAATGTATTAAATGAATCATTATTTATCTAATTTCAATCTCACGAGATACGTTAAGTATTCATTATGTCATTATTTTACAAGGAATTCAGGTGATGACAATAGCAAATGAGTTATTAAGCAAGCATACCAAAATGTAGAGTCATTTTATGAGGAATTATTATAGGTAACAAAGTATAATGAGTAAATTTTTGACGTGATTCAAAGTAAACGGTTACAAATTTTGTAAGTAAAAGTTTTCCGTTTTCATATGAACAGTTCATTATTGGTCTTATGATAATGACACTGGAAAAAATTATTACAACTGATATACAACATTGAACTATTCATGAATGAATGCCCAGCCGTCATGCAGCCCCAGATCTTCATTTTTAGGGGTTTGCAATAACTGAAAAATGCAGTTCCCGCCCCCTTAAATTTATTTTTACCATACCGTTTACAAAATTTGCCATTTGAATTTGCCTCTGAAAGTGCCGCCCGGGGAATAGCCCCCCGCCCTAGATCTGGCACTGCGTTGTGGTAAGCGTAGTCGTATGTAGTCACTAAGATGGAGATCTGTGATCCACTCCACATAGGATAAGAGTTGATTATGATGTTGAAATGCCTTTGTTTTGACGTTATTCCTAAAAATATTCCCCATATTATATAGAAATAGCGAACGAGCACTCAGTCCATAAATTGGTAAGTGGCCTCTGCCGCACTATATCAGGTTCAACTTTGAGATCGGTCACAGATGCGTTGCTATCCTTAAAGAATATGTTTTGAAGGTTTTGTGTCTCTCCTCAAACCATTTATTATTTTATAAAAATATGTTGCAAACGGATGGATTGCATGAGCCCACTTGATGGTAAGTGGTCACTGTTGCTCATAGACGTTATTAACTAACTTAATATAGTACAGAACTTTTATCTGAAGTCAAATACGGATACGTTATTAATCTTCAGGACTAATATGGTCGATTCATAGTGATCTGTTAACCTCACCTATCCAACGAAACATACGAACTGCTTTACGCTTGTTTAGTAGCTAGATGAGTGGCACCTCCCCAGTCAAATATTATTCGTTCTACGATCTCCCTCCCTATAATCCGAAACGTAGTTTTAAGGTACTGTTTTCTGATAATAAGGAAAAATATGGCAGAAATAACAACGGAAATAATAGAAGAAATAACGGCGGTGGTAACGTCGGAGTCGAACTAAGAAGGATTCTATAACCTTCAATGCGGAATTACACAAAATTAACAAAGGAAATTATAAAATAATGTTTTATGATTATGTCCGTTTCCTACTTACGTTGCATTTTTAGTAACAGATACATTTCAATAATTATATATTCGGATTACGTATTTCGGATCTTAAAAATACTTCCTAGAATAAATGAGAGGTCAGGATAAGACGAGCTACTTTTCGTCAGTCAAACAATAAATACGTTTAATGATATTGCAATAAGAATCATTTTGCTAGGCATATAAATATTTATGTTATGTATTTACCAGTGTATCTTGATCTCGCATAATCTTTATTGTATAGAATAGCAATGACATACATATAGAATAAACTTCCTACCTCTGTTTAAGCACTCGCAGGTTATGATTTTAATTCTTGTTTTGATTGCTTTATCTTTTGTTTTAAGTTAATGGTCCAGAAATATGGGACCGATGATAATCTACGCGCATATATTTATTTAATAGATAATTAGAGTTCTTCATAATGCTGCTTGATGAGAATTGGTGCAAAATATTAACAATCAACATATGGCGTTAGTAAGGGTTATCATCGGGGTCATCCTGCGTAGAAGTTTCAAAGGTGGTGTCAAGAGCTGCTATGTCTGAAGGTTACGGGAAGCGAGCTTGCGGCATTCCAACTTGTTGTATGAACATTTAGCAATCAGTGTTCACCCATCCAATTCTTGACCGCATGTAACGGTGCTTAACTTTTTAGGTAGGCTTTATCCACAAAAGCCCCGGGGCGAAGTTACAAGGTACTTTAAACACATCATTAGCGATAATATATAGTTTAGTTTATACATATATAACTCCATCGCCATATAAAACATGTTAGTATAAATGTGTCATGGGTTCAGGGAATCCCTCATTTTCCTCGTTGGGCGATAAGCGCTGCACTATTGTTTCATTTTAATGATAACCATGACATTTACATAGTCTGTTGACGTAAAGTGAAAAACCATTCACATTTTTTATAATTTCAGTTGCGTAATTAGTCTCTTACTCAACTATTTATTAAGGGTCTTTTAAGGACCTTTTGTGGCTTGAATATGAACAACGCAAAATTTATATTTGCCTTATAATAGCAATGTGAAGCGCTACTTTGTTCTGGTCTGTGGTGGTAACATACAAACGCTTACACAAGGTATTCTAGTTTAGTACTCAGGGTTAACAATGCATCTGTGGCTTATCAAATAGGTTTGTCCTTCAGACTCCGTTTTTTTTGGAATTGATAAAGTTGTTCATGGGTAGTAAGTTACTGTCGGCAAGGCTGTGGAAGATTGCGAAATTGTACTCGTGGCCTCGTCACTAGACTTAGAGTGGAATACCATGGGGTTTTAGGCATTCCCGTAACAGAAGAGTGTTAATGACGAATATACCCTCGTAAAAACAACAAGTTATATCTGCAATATAACTTATCATTACAGGGACTTCATGATTATTGGCTACTTCAATTTCTTAAAAAAAGTATCAGACAACTGGAAAGAAAATTAAGTTATCTCTATTATAGAGTACACACTTTCAGTTGTCATCAATCGACAGTTACGGTCCTTAAACCTAATCGGAAGTAGAAGTAGTAAACCAGAATGCAGTCTGCGTAAGCAGCCACGGCCTCCCATAGAACAATATGATATTACGTGTATATTGCAACTGACCATACAAACTATGTTCTTAAGTCGTTTCTTTTGCGGATTAAGTTGAAATTGATTATTACATAAAAACAGGTACATTAACTTCCAGCTACATTACAGCCAACAAAGAGGTAAGTTAACAGCTCATTTGTGTACATCTATCGGCTTTTTAAGGCCTTCTGCTGGACATAAGCCTACCCTGCCCTGGCCTGCCCTGGTTGACACCCTGTTACACTATGTCAAAATATTAGTGACATGTACTATGTATATGTAGGTATTTATATGTGTAGGATATGACATCACAGAATTAAAAATATAAGTCTAAAGCACTCGGCAAGTGGATGAAGCAAAAATACATTTGAAAACTCTACAAAGTAGTTTTATGGGCTATAAAGAGATTATGAAATACGTGACGACTGTCCATTTACGCGCAAAAGAAAAGCCGAGTTTCCCATCGTACTGCGATTTAATTAAAACAGGCTCATAAAAATGTCATAAGATTTTCTTGGTTTCCTCAACTGGGTAAATAATTGTTTTCATGGGAAATGAGTTTTTGTGCAGAGACGCCGATGAATGGTTTTTTGCATTTATTAAATTTATTTGTGTAATGACTATTATATCGTGATGAAATTACGGCTATGACTTTTTTAAATTTATTTTTTCACTTTTTGTGGTTTACTCGTATTATACTTAAAGATAATTATAGCTACGAGTTTTCTCCTATTTTTTCTACTTTAAACCCGTTTACTACACTACTCAGTATTGATAGATAAACAGACAAGCCAAAATGAAAATAAAATAAAATTATGTGGTTATATATAATGAAAATTACTGTTAAGGTCAGCGGTCGCCATATTGGTCCAACATAGAAAAAGTTCAAGGTTCGAAGTTTACCTAGGCAGACATGTATAAAATGAATATACAACTACGTTTCTGTTCTGGTTATTAATCATGATATGAGTTTTTTCAATAACATAAAAATATGATTCCTTACCCTTACCTTCAATATCAACATTCTCCCCACTAGACGTATCTGACGAGTCATCTTCAATCTTCTTCTCTGTAACGATTGTTACGCTGTTTTCGCCACAATCATTGTTTTGAGATCTCTTGTCCGTCACGGAATGGAACTGTAATAAAAGAAAATATTTATTTATTTGTATTGTAACAACGGGTATGGTTCGACTGAGGGGTACCTCCTCAGTTGTGCTGCCACACCTATTTCTAGCGTGAATCAGTTCTTGCGTTTTAGTGGAGCGTGTGGTTGCTGGTTCGCATCATATGAGACGACCTTGTTATTGGGATTAGTAACGTTCATCGGCGCCAGTGACCACTTACAATCAGATAGAGTGCATGTTTGTTTGCTATTTAAATTTTATTAAGTGGAGTAAACCAGTCGTGGAGCAATGAAAATCCCGACACAATTTTTTTTGGTTTATTGAAACAACTAAGTTTTCAGTGCATTTTAATATCACGCACAGAATTATGATGAAAAATCTAAACTTTCAAAGATAGCGTATAAAATAGACACCGGAAAATTATTACAAGGTCTCTTTAGAAATCTCTCTAAACTTTCAAAGATAGAGTACAAAATAGACACCGGAAAATTATTACATGGAATCTCTTTAGAAATTTACATTGGATCTCTTTGCTGGTAGAATATTTAAATACAGGTGGACGAGTAAATCTTAAATTTGAAAGCCGTTATGCAGCTCTGCAGCCGTCGTAATGAGAGATTGAATTTGAATAAATCTTAGCGTTAACGGGTTGAAATCTTAACAATTTACATTTTAACTTCCGTGGCGAAATGAGTGGTTTCGTTAAAGTCGTTGTTTACGGTGGATATATCTTTTAAGCTCGTTAACTTTATAGTTGCTACTTGTGTAGAGTTTCTGGTTCGATTCTCTGTTTGATCAGGTTTGGTGTAGTCTGTATATGTCTGTACAGATAATATAATTGTTACATTATTTTAGACAGTAGAATTTGATTAATAAAAGACACAGGAAACTGAAAAATATTTTTTCTTATTTGCAGCAGAAGTGTGACAGAGGCAGGTTACCTATGCACGATAAATTTCGTAGGTACTTTTTATAGTAACTTAAAATGCACTACTATGCACTTAAAATGCAGTACATTTTAAGGTATTTAACCTTAAAATGTACTTAGTACCTTAAACAATCCTTCTTATAGTATGTACCTTACTATGTAGATAAAGTACTTTATAGTGTATAAGCTTTTTCCCGCGGCATCGCCACCGTCACGTGCCACGGTAAAAAGCCTATGTGTTAATCCAGGCCATGAACTATCTGTGTGCCAAATTTTGTCGTGTAGTTTATGCGTGAAAAAGTAAGCAACACAAATACATAAACGCTTTCTTTCAAACTTCCGGATTTATAATCTAGTAAGATTACAGAAAGCACGCTACTGAGAATTTGTTTAAATACAAGCTCGGTACGTTTCGATGTATCCATACGTATTCATATGCAAATGTACGCCAGCGATCGAGTTATAATGGTCTGATAACCCTAAGCGGCGGTAGTGCGTTATCAGTAATCACTTATTCATAACGTCACGCGACCTATTAGGTATTATGACGGGTTTTGATTTTATGAAATCTAAAACCTCGTTACGTTTATATATATGTTTATACGTTTATATATTCACTATATCTGTATTTTGGGATGGCACTTTTTTCATCAATTAAAGTACATTGGTTATAAAAGGTGGAAAAAATGTACGAAGTTTCGTTTTCGTTATTTTTTTTGCCCGAAGCGCGTAATTAGGATGGCGCGTGTTCCCATCATCCGCAAACGCGTTAACGCGTTTTTTAACGCGTATCTACAATTTGACAAACAAATAAAAATTCGCCAAATCGAAGGGGGTCATAGAAACATTGTAAAAAAAAAGGATGTTTATTTCACTATTAATATCAGTTAATTTTAAGATTGTCGTATGATATTTGGTGTAATTTTTAAATAAGTTGCTGCTACAAAGTAAATGGCTAAGAATGTATCGGTAAATGGTCTGAAGTAGCTCCATCTTCACACAAGAAGCTTAAGTTATTAATTTGTAATTGATATTAATGAAAAGTGTGTGTCATATGTATTTCTTTAGCCGTTTTTTACCTATGGACAGGTCGCCTTATAAGTGCTGAGTGGGTATTAAAGTTAAAAATAACTGTGCAACTGTTAAAAAAAATGCATTTATCTAGAATTTCAATTTAATTAAGTGTGCGAATTTTCATAAAATTCCATTATTTCCAGATAGTTTATTTATGTTTCATTTCTTTAATTTAAATTGTTTACATATTTTGCATTCTTGTTAGGACTTATAGAAGGACATATAAATTCGTATAAAATATTATTATTATTATTTTTCAAGTATGCACGGATGGAAAAGTCTAAAAAATAAGGTATAGAGGAAAACGCTAATGAAAAGAGTCACGCGGTTGATTTTGATGAAAACGATATCTGCAAAATTAGATTTAAAAAATATCCTATCTAAAAATAAAAATAAAAAACAACAATACACTATATTATTAAGTCATTTGATAGTGTTACTTATTAGTGGTAGTTTATTAAAATAAAATAATGATAAGTGAAATATGTCAGGATATCCTTTTACTTTAACATTGGCTGACTCAGATTCGAGCGGACTACGGACGGTGATGGTGAAAATTTGTCATAATGTTCGCTTAGAGTTATTCCACGAAGAACATCATTACTCATTGGTGAGAATCATGGGAAATATTGGGGAAAATAGCGAACATGTGGGCGGTAACTTACTTGTGTTATTAGCAAAATATGCGGACTTGAATCAAAATTGTTTAAATGGTTCACATTATATTTACTATATTTCAGGATGTAATTTTATAGAATAAACCAGCCAGAGTGAGTCGAACACACGCACGGAGGGTTCCGTACCATAATCTATAAAAACTGCAAAAAAAGTCACGTTTGATGTACGGGAGCCCCCCTTAAATATTTATATCATTCTGTTTTTAGGTTATAGTAAGTATATGTTATTATAGCGGCAACAGAAATACATCTGTGAAAATTTCAACTATCTAGCTATAACTGTTCATGAGATACTAAGTGTTGACAGACAGAGATACAGACACAGGGGAAGACGGACAGCGGAGTCCTAGTAGTAGTAATCATAGTAGTAGTCCCGTTTGTTACGGAATCTATTTCTTTCATTATAATAACAGGAGTGTAGAATAGTGCAGAGACTCGTACACAAGGCACTCAGACTTGGAACACTTATTTAAGGATAGTACTGCATTTGTATTCGACTTTTTGGAATACGTGGTCATATTGCACTAAGCATTAAGACATGAGAATAATAAAACTCTGAGAGGTATTCACCCCCTTATTAAAGTGAGTATCTTGAGAACAGAAAAATCTTTACCTTACAGTCAGTGATATACAGCATATAAGGTATATGAGAGTGAGGAGCGTAAGAAATTATCTGTTACCTAGTGTCTTAAAATAACTTGAGTGATCTCATAACAGTATGCTTAATACTGCGCACTCGTTTGATTAAAGTATTGTATTACGCGTTATAAACACATAATCGATTTTATGCTTGATTGATAACCTTATTTACTGCATCATTAATAACTAGGCACTTTAATTCTAAGTTATGAACTACATACGTCATTTATACTTGCATCAGCTGTTTTGTAGCACTAACGCTTTATACGTGGTTTAATTAGGCAAATTATAAACTAGTTTTATAATAATTTTGATCACTCAGTCTGACGTAAAACCAACACCATTCTCTATAACTTTTA
Organism: Cecropterus lyciades; assembly: GCA_002930495.1. Classification (NCBI taxonomy): domain Eukaryota; kingdom Metazoa; phylum Arthropoda; class Insecta; order Lepidoptera; family Hesperiidae; genus Cecropterus; species Cecropterus lyciades. Next base: position 106,682 of record MOOZ01000112.1, on the reverse strand, counting down.
CTCATTCTCGGTAATGGAAATAAATCTTTCTATACTAACATATAAAAATGAGATGGTGTGTATCCGTGTGTCTGTGTCTTATTCGATTACGCAGAACCACTAGTCCGATTTACATGAAATTTTATATGTATGTAGCTTATTTAATTGGTCTGTCTAAAGGCTATTTTTGATATCGATATTTTTCTCTATTTAAGGATGGCGACTATTTTAGTAATGTATTATATGTACTATTTTAGTAACTACACTTGGTTTTAGACTTGCATATTTCCATTTTTAATAAGATCTGAACGCTAAAAAATAGTAAACTTTTGTGATGGAATTTGCGAGGTTAACATTTAATTTCCTTTCGGTAAGGTTCTTATCACTTTTTATGTACCTCCAAGGGTTCGCGAGTAAAACCTAAATTTTTGTTACGTAGTAAAGGACGGATTCTTCAGATAGTAGTAAGTATATAGAAGTAGCAAACATAAACGCAGACTGCGATACTTAATGTTCATTGCCACACACGGCCGTCTGCAATCATCTACCCTATCTCGACATTGAGGTCAGGTACAAACGCATTGACCCTGAAGACTTATATGTATGTCTCATATATGTATCTACCTTTTTTATAAACATAAAACGCATAAACATAAACGCTTTCTACACTCATAGCCCCAGAGTAGAATTTTCTCCTGTGTGGATGCCATGGACAAACAAAGACGAATACACAAACACCCAGACCCAGAACAGAAATCTCAACTCATCATTCAGATATCTGACTGGCCGGGGATCGAACCCGGGACCCACTGCGTGTCAGACCGGTATGCTGACCGCTCCACCGCGTGAGGTGGTCTTATCACTCTATTCTAATCATAACACTGGAGTGCTTTGTCAGTACAAACGTACTGTACAGTACAAAATACGCCTATAAAGCAGAAATACTTGAGTTCTTTATCCTCGTAATATGCTAATGCTGGCGATGTCGATAATTATTATTTTACCACGAGATAAAATATGCTCGTACGTATGTGGCAAAGAGATTGTGCTAAGTGGTACTAAATTGCATAAAAGGGTTAACATACATATAGATTTACAGTCTGTTTCAGTAAAGTCAAAGGATTACTTTGTAATTTGCACTATCTGCGGAATAATGTAATAGTCATTGTTTACTTTGATAATTTTGCATTTTTGCAACGTTTATGAGGATGTATTCGCGACCATTTGTATTTTAAAGTCATTTATGTCACCATATTTTTTATGAGCCAGTTATAAACCAATTCCTAGCCATCTAGATTCTAGAATCAAAGTATCGTCATATTAAGGGTAAATTTAAAGCTTAACGCTCACAGACAGTGTTAACCTGAGACCGAGGGGAAAAACATCCGCTTCTAGCATCATTTGATTGGCGCTGCGAGCGTTGAACGGTAAAAGCATTACCCTCCTTCTGACGCAGTCGGGTAAAAACAATAATGTATGTGTCCGTACTTACAAGGTCACAAAATTTCGCTAAAATCTGCAGCGATTTGCTTACTTATTAGATATATGATTAAATGATAACATATTATATGATTATATACTGAGGTAGAACAAGATAAAATAGAACTTAATTAATAGACCTCATATCGCTGCTTTGCATTAATAATAACACAACACATAACCGCTAATTAAGGAGGAGTGCCAAATAAAGATTAAACAATACTTTTCGTTTGTATCTTTTCAGTGAACGAAGTTAAAATAATAAAAATATAAAAACGGACATCGTTGATGTCCGTTTTTTTATTTTTATTCATGCATTAAGTCTTATATTCTAGGCCTTTTTTGGATAAAACTATATCTTTAATATAAAATTGATGTACTTTGAATTGAATTACTTTGAATTCATGCAAAACAGCGAAATGTAAAACTTTTTAATGGACTATTCAAAAATAAGTACTATTAAAATTATCAATGTTTTCTACAAGTTTTTGTTATCAAAGAAGGAAGAATTATTCAAAGTGCATTTGCCCTTATAAAAAAGTAGTGTCATTGTCCTATCACTATTGTTAACTAATGACTGTTAGCGGTTAGACGTCGCAGTTATTCATCAACTTTGTCAGTAACTTCCATAAAATGCCAATGCAATAAAAACGAAAGTGCCAGTTATGTTTGTAAAAATATTTGAGGACTGAGCGTAAGTAATAATAGTAATTATGTTCTTCCCGTGAATGAAGTAGGAGGCGACTAAGACAACACAGACAGACAAGATCCAAGAGATGGGCAACAGCGTTTCTTTTGTGTAAAATTAACACCTTCTTAGGTCATATGCTCACATTGGCAAATACCCCTATTAGGGAAGACATATGTCCTGCATTGGATCTGAAAAGTTTCATGGATGGATGGATAGTTGACAAATTAGCTTTAGTATACAACGCTACCAGTGCTGTTGGTGATAATTATAATTTAGCATCACTTTAAACATTACGTTTATCTTAGAAAATGGCTGTTATTTAGAACAGCAAGTACAAATATTTTCAAAACAATGAAAATTGAAAAGCAAATTACTTGACCTTTGTAACTTTAATTTGAGTTTAAAACAAATTTTGAGTTAATAACTTTAGTGATCAATATTTATAGATTACATTTTAGTTAGACGATGTTTAGAAGCAGTTTGAAATTAATAAAGACTACCAGAGGAGACTATACCTACCTACGTTTGTATCTAATTATAACATATTTTTTATGTGGCTTCGTTCGGATGGAAAAAAATATAATATAAAAAGTCCTATCATAGTGACGTCAATATTTTCTATTTCATTACAAGAATAGGCTTTCATCTCTCATTAAATTGCCTTAGGGAAGGAATTGAAAAATAATTATCTATACATTTTAGTGCTTATAAATGTACCTTATAATATACATATAAGAAATTTCTGTGCAAAAATTTATATATTCACTGATTTAATTGATGCATAATCTATTAATCAGTAGTGAGGTATAGATATCTTTAGTAGTTTATTTTCGTATAAGTCTTTATATTGTTTTCACTTAGTACCTCAATTATATTTAAACATATTTTGCTACACATCCGTGGGCATACTCAGTAAGTAAGAATCTAATCGTATCAGGGGTTGATTACTGATATGATGGGCGACAGTAGCCACTTATCATCAGCTGGACTGCATGCTCGTTTGCTATTTATATGTAATAAAAATACATATATTTAATTCATAAAAAAATTCAAGTCATATACACCATTACAGAACATTTCAACATTAATAACGCTTTCTACACTCATAGTCCCACTAGGATTATCTCCTGTGACGTGGGTACCATAGACACACAAAGACAAATACACAAACACCCTGACCCAGAACAGAATCAAAACTCAACATACAAATGTTGTATCTAGCCGGGAATCGAACCTGGAACCCACTGCGTGTCAGACCGGTATGGTGACCGCTCCGCCACGCGGTTCCTCGAAACATTATAAAAAAGTTATCAACGTCTAGCATGTGTTATGATAAAATTCTTATATCATACGCTAGTGAGGAAGTTAAACGTAGGAAATCGATTAGTGGCTTGGAAGAAGCACGATATTTCCTTCAAAAAGTTTGAAATTGCACAAAAACACCGCCATTCAGCGGTCTGTTATTCAACCGCTCTCATTTCCTACTTGCCAGTTTCAAAATGGACTTGGGATTAGAAAGTAGTGAAAGATGGGCGATAGTGGCGCGTTGTTGCTATGAAATATATATTGGAGTGTAGAAATAAATGTTTATAAGTAATTTTGAAATAACAAGCAAATTATAAATTTTTTATATAAATTGGCTTAAGTTATGATCTGTTGTAGAACGTTTAATAAATTTACTGAAATAGAAGCGGGTAATAACTGTGTGATAAATATTTTGTTACAGCACTGGACAGTGAAATCAAACGTTTTTTACAGAAACATAGTTAATGATACGTTATTTAGTTTAGTGCTTATTAAATTAGTGTTTCATATAATTAATGTGCAATTTTAGTTACTGTTCATATCTTAGAAGTGCACGTAATACAACGCATTACGGGTACTTTGGTAATGGTTTGTTTTTAATATTGCAATGAAGACGAGATTTAAAAGTTAACACTGGATTCTAATTATCAATTAATTAAATGCTATTATTGATTTGTCCAGAATAATATAAATATTTACATTATATGCCTTATCTTTAATATGAAGTGCTTATTCAACCTATCAGGGCAAAATAATCATTTTTAATTAAAGTTAATATTATTAAACTAGCATAACGGATTAATAAATAGTCTTCATGTTAACTAATATTGGATTTAAATGCCGAATTTTATATACAATTTGATATGCAGGAAAAAGTTAGTATTCACTAGTTCTTAATCGGTTATCTTCTACTGGTCGTATACCCTAACTTTCATTGCTTGCAACACCGCAACGGTTCGACGACTGTGTCGCAAAAGGCCACTTAGCTGATCGCCGTTCGATTCCCGGCCACAGTCGAAGGAAACGTTTTGCGCAAACGCGGAAATTACACACAATACTTAGCAACACATCATCTTTGAATCGTCTGTATTTAGGTTACTCTGTTTTACATAACGTCTGAATGAATTGGTCTGTAATGTCAAACGTTCAATCATTTCATAATAATTATGGTATTGTCATTGAATCGCACTTACTAATATAATTTCATTAAGTGTCCCGTGGTTTCAACAACAAAAAAAATAAACAAACATAGCGTAATGGTATAGCCTATAGCCTTTCTCAATAAATGGACTATTCAACACAAGAATATTTTTTTAAATTCAAACCAGTTCCTGAGATTACCGCGTTCAACCAAACAAACAAACTCTTCGGATTCATAATATTATAGGAAAAAATATATATTATAAAATACAAAATAAACAACACACACAATAACACTTTAACGCTTTCGACACTCATAGCCCCACTATGTGTTTTTGCTGTCATAATTGCCATGACACACACACAGAATAACGAATACCAACAAAATCAGAATCTGCCTAGTGATCGATCCCGGGACCCGCTACGTGTCGGACCGGTTAAGTGACCGTTCCGCCACACGGACGTCAGTCATGAGATAGCATTTTGTGAAGTTTCGTGAATATTTTCGTTTTACTTCCTTCAATAAACAGTGATACATGTGTTTTACATTAGATAGGAAATTTTGTTCATTTGTGGTTGTGGTGTGGTGTTTGTGACGCGGTCATCAGTCGAATAACGCGATAAATGAAGATATAGTGAGGCCATCCAATTCTATCGGAACACAGTATATTATATAGCCAAGTATTCAATTTATTATTTAATACTTGGCTATAAATAAAGTGTGTTCTATTGTGGTCTATTTACAGTAATAACTCAATGCCAATTATTCGTTGGATTATCGGGTACCAGTAGCATCTCAATTTTTTCTACGTTGGAATAACAGGTTCAAATCCAAATGTATGCTCAGATTTTTACTACTGTTTACGTTTACAAAACTGACAATTTGAAATGAATTGTCATTTGCAACCTTCGCCCTTGCTATAACTCTGATTCTGATATCCGTTCCCTAATGTGGGCAAAAAGTTAATGATGATAGCTTATGTTCAGTCGACGTCAGTCTCAGTTATAAATCAAATAATAAATATCAAATATCCTGTATCATTTATTTATGTATAAATTAATAACAAAGTTATTTATGACGCAAGTACGATAACTGGTCGACGCTGCTAACGTCACGTATCGTTTAGGATATTTTTAACGGGATTTTCGGTGTTATATTTACATTTATATTTATCCTTACAATGTTATGTAAATCACTCTGTCTTTTAAGGCTTAAGATATCTTTCATATAGACAAGTGATGATATTACGCGTGGGAATAATTATCGGAAAATGCCGGAATATAAAATGTACCCTTTTAAAAAGTATGTTAAGTATTATATATTTTTTATGACATATATACTGCGTAGAAAAAATAAGATGTATCTATAATATCTATATATTATAAATCTGAAGAGGTTGGTTGGTTGAACGCGCTGATTTCAGGCACTACTGGTACGAATTGGAAAATAATGTGTTGAATAATCCATTTATTGAGAATGGCTGTAGGCTACATATAATATCACGCTATGTTTGTTTGTTTGTTCATTTTTATGTAGTAGCGGGTGAAAACGCGGGGCAGAGCTAGTAACAAATAAAATTTTACTACCTGTTTATAATTTGAAATATCTGTTAACTTGTACTCGTAATAGGCTTAAAGAAAAATTTAAATAGATTTATTTTATTTATCTGTTTGTATGGTAATTTTGAAATCGATTGAAGGTATGTTTAATATTAGTTTAAGTACATTCACATTTCATGAAACTATATTAAATATTATTTATTTATTTTTACATTATCATCATAACATTATATAAATTATATAAACAAGATATTATTACCAACCCACATAAATACCCTCAGGTCGACCACAATTATTAAATTGTTAACCATTAGCCACTGTTTATTAAATTGTAATAATTATTACTGAATTATTTTAGAGATAATAAATCAATTATATTGATAATATTCGAATATACGTAAATAGAACATTATTTAAATTAATTAGCGGTTAATTAAGGCCGTGATTATCCTAAATAACAAAATATTAAATAATTTTCAATAATATTCGAGTGATACAGCCTTTTGATAGTAAATAAAGGCAATTTGTAAACAATGTC